>VXAU01001865.1:941017-1005162 GCA_013399695.1 Formicarius rufipectus
CCCGGTCCCGGTCCCGCCCGGGGAGGGCAGCGCCGGGAAGCGGCGGCAGCAGCGCCGGGGCCGCTCGGGACGCGCGGGGCAGCGGTGCCTTGAGCCGCCTGGGGAAGGCGGCCGGGGCTGCGGGCGAGACAAAGGAGCTGCGCCCGCCGTGTGCCCGGAGCCGGGCTGGCAGCGCCGTGCTCGGCGCGTCCCGGAGCACCTAAACCTTCGCGGCGAGGGCTGAGGCAGGACTCGGTGGCGCGCCGTGAAATGCCTTCATTCTAACCTGGTGTGTCTGTGCGTTTGGTTTTTTCGCCGCCGCGTCGAGTTGGGTGCCGCCGGCGGGGATGCGAGAGGAGGCAGCAACAGTTCCAGTCGCTGAGAGTTGGCGGTGCCCGAGCGGGAAGCGCCGCGGGCTGCGGGGCTTGTGCCTGCGTGGGCGCCGTGGGTTAACTTGGCGCACATTACACTGGAGTAACCTTCCATGTGCTTTGTGTTGTAAAGGTAGCGGTGAAAGGAGAGGTGGTGCCCCTGGATGTAGCTCGCTCCTTGTAATCCCGACAGCCATCACGTTTGTTTCCCGTCCAACTCAAATCTAGCTCTGTGCCGAAAAAACTCCTGAGCCTTAGTTCATAAGGATGTGTGTATTTGAGGATGATGAAGTCTTGCTAAATTATCTTACATAATTTGTAACACTCACTGCCGTTGAGTGAGAAGTTGACTGTAGAAGAACAAGATACGGAAATTTCTGTTAAGTGCTGTCTGTTAGGTTTGTTAGCTGCAAATTCAG
This sequence comes from Formicarius rufipectus, assembly GCA_013399695.1. NCBI lineage: Eukaryota > Metazoa > Chordata > Aves > Passeriformes > Formicariidae > Formicarius > Formicarius rufipectus. The sequence goes on from VXAU01001865.1 coordinate 941,787, forward strand.
ATTTGGTGACTTTTTTTTTTGAAGGCAGCTTGAGCAAATGATACTGCGAGGAAGAAAAAGCGGTTTTATGGAGCAGAGTGTGGAATGATGTTGATGACTGAATGTCACGGCATCTGAAAAGCTTTTCTGCAGTTTTTTCCATCAATAATGTACTTAAATACTCCAGCGTGTTTTCAGAAGTTCATGCTTTCCACAAAGTCATAAAATGTTTGTCTTGGAAGGAACTTTAAATATCATATAGTTCCCACCCCCCAACCTCCATCCAGTGTTTTGCTTTTATTCTCTCCACCTTCCAACAAGTTGTTTTATGTTGAAAAAAGTAACTACTGTTCCATAATGTGGTCAAATTAACTTCCAATCTATTTTGCTTTCATTGGTGAAATACTTTTGGTAAGAGTAATTTACTTTGAATTTGAGTTTTAGATCCTTCTGGCAATGTTCTTGGACGTAGTTTTTCCTTCAGAGTAAGAAAACACTATCAAAATACTTTTGAAATGCAAAACTCGGCTGCTTCCCTTCTGTGATAATCTGTTTGTGAGACAAGGCGCCTCTAACAGGCCTTTTATCACAGGGATGACAATTTTGAGGAAGTTCAGTATGACTATGGATGATTTATTAACTGCAGCAATTCAGTTCCTTTCAACATGGAGCTGTTTTAAAGGTACATGTTAAATTCAATCAGAAAGCTTCTTCCAAGGAGCAAGGCTTTCAGGGACAGAATCATGTTGAACTTCTGCCATAGTCTCCTGAATGGGTGGGTTTGCTTTCACTTGAGTCCGTGGTAGACATGTTCTCAGGCATAGCTGGATAGTTAAGTCACTTGGATTCTAATTTTGCAAGGACTTGTATCACAAACAAGCATGTGTGTGGGATATTGTAAGGCTGGGCACTGCAAATGGTATGTGTCATCTGTGTTTTACTTAGCACAATGGGGCTGGCTCTAAGCTGGGAGAAGAGCGTGTTCGCTGATACATATTTTATGACTGGATCGAACCTAATAGTAAGTCACTGAGTTGAAGACTCAGTACACGTACGTCCCTGTAAAACCCCAGTATCTTGAACCTTTCTTATGTTCATGTCAGGAAATTAATTTTCATTAAATCCTGCCTTAAGATAAATACTGGGTTATCTCTTAACCTGCCACTGACTTTAATGAATGCAAATGTGAGAATCACCTGGTTCATTTTGGGACTGTAAATTATTAGTTATCAAATGTTAGCTGATGTCTGGCTAAAATGCTAGCTGATGTCTGGCTATTTTAATTAAAAAATAAACATACGTTTCATGGCCCACTATGACACTGTTTTTTTTCAGGTTGTATGGAAAATGCTTAGTTTGAGAAACCTGCATGATTTGCTAGAGAAAAGTGAGTTTCTAGGCTTTCTTTCAGGACTAACAGTTTGTGGAGTATTTGACACTTTCATATTAAACCTTCATGAGGCTTAGATGTTTATGTTGGTGAGAATATTAAAATATAGTAGTGCTTGGGCTCTTAACAGAGATCACCTGGGCACTCAGCAAACATACAAAGCCTCTGTTGGGAAGAGCTTATACTTAAATCCATTAGGTGAATCACCAGGTCAAGTTTTATTCTCAGCCCATCCCTTTGAGAAATGCGCTCTCTGTCACCTGGCAGACTTCCTCTCCCAGGTGAAAGATTGGGTACAAAGCTTGATATTAAGTCTGCCATAGGATTTGTGCAGGTAGTTTTGTTAGCAAAAATGGAGGTTATACATGTGAATCACTGCACCTGTGTGTTACTTCCAGTGTTACCAGTTACCAAGCAGTCAGTCTTCCAGGAATGATGTGCATGAAATTTAAACAGGACATCTGATCACGCTGTGTAGGAAATGAGAAGCCTGACAGTGTGACCTTCACTGTGTGGATGCCCTGTCTTCTTCAAAGTTAGGAGAACTAGGGTCCAAATCTCTTACACTTTGGAAAAACTGAAGACTGTCAATCTGTTCTTATCTTCCAAAGTGAAATAGCTTGACTAGAGTAACTCTGTAATCTGAAATGTCCATGGGATTATGAAAATACAGTGTGCTTAAAACTTGCATTTTGTATGCAGTGTCTTTGAGTGTGTTGGTTCGTATTTCGTAGGATGTACTTGAAAGAGTCTGTTGGTTTACTGGAATCTTACAGTTTTCCTGCTCAACAAAATTACAACTTCTGATTTGTTAATGCTGTTCTGTTTAATTATGCAAGTAAATATATGAAAAAAGACCACTTTAATTAGAATTGTAAACATGAGATCTTTAAATCTGTGTTTTCTGTTGCAGGAAAAATAGCCCTTCTGGCAGTTCGCTGTCCTTATCTGCTAGAATTAAAATGGTTGTGTATTAAATACACATTTAGGAGTGAAGAATGTGTTGGAATTAAGGCATCTTTTTATTAGCTTCTTTTATTTAGAAACTTAGATTAATTTATTTGAAATGCTTCTTGAGATAATCTTGGAAAGCAACAACAAAGTGGTGTCAGAATAAGGGCTGAAATCTGTGTCAGATCAGTATTGTTGAAGACAAGGGGTTCTTTAGTTTTAATTATTTTTTTTTGATGTGTCACAACTGCATATTGCTGCAGGGCTATATTTAAAGCTTCTTGGCTGCTCAAGCTCTACATGCCATTAAAATGTCTTAATTAGTTTCTGCAATGGCCAGACTCTTCCCTACACTCTATAATGTGTAAGTGTATACACACCCTTTTTAAGATTCAGTACTTCTGCATGCCCTTAAGAGTTTCTTTATGTGTAACTGGAAATACTTAAAGTTACTTGAAAACGTTGGAGAAATTTAAGAATTTTCCACAACACTGAGGGGTGAAATGCTGCTGCATTTTTGTTTATTAGTTTGTTTTTAACTGGAAATAATCAGATTTCTTTTAGAAATTGTCTCGAACTTTGCTAGCATGAAAACTCAAATTCTTCTGGATTGGATATAAACACAACACTGCCACCTTCCCCAGCTCCCCAGACACCAAAACCAACATCTGAAAGATCTAACAACTGTACTGATTTTCAGTTTATATCCAGCATTAATTTACAAATGCTATGAAGTGTTTTCTTGTACTTCTGATGAAACTGTTGTGAAGCCTTTGCCCTAATCAGGGTCACGTTCAAGAGGAGCAGAATAAAAATAGAATGTTGGCTGAGTCTGTGAGGGCAACTGTTATTTATGGCAATTTCTTCAGTCACATCCTCACATGAATTTGTATGCTTTGGTAACAACTGGAAAGATAGTGAGTGAGAGCAGCATAACATAACTTACAGCCAAATGGGTACTGAAATTGAATGTGACCCTATTTTTTCTTGTAGTGCCAGAAAGGGAATGATGTTGGTGTAGTGGTTTGTGTGATGAATTAATGGTTGTGTTTATAAGGCTTCAATATGACTTCTAAGTGGTGCACAAATGCAATATAGGTGGGTTCGATAAACAGTTGTTACTAGGACCAGTATTTATTAGAACTGGAATCAATAAAGCATGTGGAATTTGGACAGATACTTAATTATCATCGTTCTTGTCCATGGAGAATGCCATGAAAAGTGAGGGATTGCATGAAAGTGGTTCTTAATCTATTCGAAATGACAAGCATTGCTGAAGAATCATATGGTTGTTAAGAGGAAGACTTGGAAATGGGTTGTCTTTTCAAAAAAGTTGTATGTTTGTGTTCTTCTGTCTCTAATCTCTGATGGCATAAAATGCTATGTAGCAGTCGAAGCTTAACAGAGAAATTTAGGTAAGAGCAATACTAGTAAAACACGCGTATTGCTGTTGCAGATGTTGCTAAGTATTTGTATTCCATCCTTATTGGCATAAAAGCTCTCATTCTAAACTTTGTGACAAAAACTGTATGTTTTGGGTGCTTTAATAGCTCTTAAAGACAGCTTTCTTAGGGTATCTTATCTCTTACCTTTTCATTTTGTTTCTTATTCTATCTGGAAGCTAACCTTTATTTAAAAATAGCATAGCATACTCTGAAGCCACAGTGGGTACTAATTAACGCACTTTCAGCACTTAAAGCTGTTCTGTCTCCTCAGGTGTCCTACTGTTGACACTGGATAAATATTTATGCTTCAACAAGGCATTAATTTCAACTTGCTGAATAGTGCATGCAATTTTAATGTTTTGCTAGTACTAAACACCATGATTCACTGCTATTGCTGTATTTTATCATGTTTTTTCTTTTTTTTTTTTTGAAAGTGGAAGATGCCCTTTATACTTTAAATATATAATAAAGAATTAAATCTAATAATCAACAAGCTGTCTAGCAGTCTGAATATTGCACAGGAGCTAGTTGTGGATAATAGAAGGTCTCCAGCACTGTCTGGTTAATGGACAAGACTGTACTATGTCATTGTGATTTGTTTTCAAGTACTTGAAGCCTATTCTCATATGTAAAAACAATTGTTTTCTATTTTCAACCCTTTAATAGTATTAGCTGTATGAAAGGAAATGACTGGAATATGTGTAAAAGTGTTAAGTTGAACTAATAAATTTTTAAAAATTGCTTTTGATGGTTTTTTTAAACCAATTACCATTTCTGTAAGGATACTAAATATTTTCAAGCGGTCTATTGTATAAGACATATTGGGTATGCTATATTATCATCTTTACCTGAGGAGGCAGACTAAAGGATCTTCAGGTACAAAAACGATTTTTTTTTTTTCCCCCCTGGTAAAACTCCTTCACAGTGTTTCTAGCAGAAGGAAATCGTGTTACTCTTCCAGATTTGAAATGGGTTGCAAAATCAGGCTGCAAGGTCATATATTTTGTGGTAGGCTGATGAAGGAGAGGGAAGTGTGGAGAGGAGTGATACCATGGAGTTCCTTAGCTCTTGGTACTTAGTGCTGAGGCAACAATTTTATGTTGCTTACAATGAGTTTACTCTGGTTCTGTCAGTGAAATTGTGAGTATTCTCCTATGATTTGTGGTTAGTAACACATCTGGCTGAACTCATAACTGTATACTCAGTTAGAAGAATATATTTTTACTGACTTTCTTTAGGTTGTGCCAGAATACCTCCCTGCTTCATGTTATGTGCTGCGGGCGTGCTACTGTTTTTACTCAGCTACAGCTTTTAGGCTCAATAAGCTGTAGTCTTTCTGCTCACATCTCTTACTTTCCTAATTTTACTGACTCCATATGTCAGGTCTAGAAAGACTAATAGGCTCCTGCATTTTTTTCTCTCCTTTGAACTAAATTCCCAGTGCAGCAGCCAGAGGAGCAGGTGAGAGGCTTTTGACAGTAATTCTGCACATCCACTTAAGGTACATTTGGTATCTTGTGAGTGCTGGCATAGTATTTACCAATTTCCTCCTGACTTGAGAGACTGTAATTTACATTTAATTTTAAATCTGAGGGGGAAAAAATGTTTCTTCACTCCTCTCCCTGTTTTCTCAGCAGCGTTATGTGTCAGTACTGTAAATGAGGGGTATTTTCATTGAAGTCGTGTTGTGATGAGACACTTCAGACAATCAGATTTCTCATGATGTTACTTAGTGAAACAACAAAAGGAACATCTGTTTTGTGAAGTGCTTAATGATAGAGCTTGAAGTATCAGGATTCTGTTCATCTGGAATTGGTTAAGTTTTGTTCAATTTTCAGTAATGTGTACAAATGTAGCAGAACTCCTCTTCCAACACTTGTGCATCATGCTTAGGGGTTGGATGAGTAGATTTGCAGTCTATGCTAATTTTTTTGCTGCCCTACTCACTTTTGTTTGGTATATGTAGTTTCAGTATTATTCTTTTTGTCTTAGGCTAAAATTTAAGAATATCTGAAGTGTGTGAATTTGCACTGGTTGCCAGGAGGTCTGACTAGAGTGTAATGGTTATTTGTGTAGTGATATTTTATCCCAGACTGTTGTTATTGGCAAACTGTAGCTGCACAGGGAAAGCTGACAGATTTTTCACCTGAAACGTAACATAATCAGAGAAGATCTCGAAACTGTTCCTTTGCATATGTAGCACACATGTTCATTCATTCCTTAGGGAAATCATGAAAATCCTTGGTTTGTTCCCATTTTAGTGGTATTCAGCAGTGGCTTAGAGGTTTTGTCCTGTTTTGGCAATGAAGTGATTGCTAGTTTGCTTATGTCAACAAAGCTGCAGCAATACAGTGAAACAGTGGCAAGGACTACTTAACCATTTATAGCTGCCTTTTGGTGTGGTAGAATAAAAGTCCTATATAAATTCCATAGCAGCAGAAGGATATTGGTATCTTTGATGTCAAGGGAAGGAGGAACGCCTAAATGAAAGGCTGTGTTTGTACAGTAAACAGAGGAACTGACCACAGTGTGAATAGGAAGTTAACTGAGTGAGGAAACAGGAACCAAGTGATGCCACGTTTACCCTTGAAGAAGTTCTTTATGTATTTCTATTGATTTTAAATGATAGTTGCATGATCTTTTTGTGTTATGTGATTAACCCCCAGCCCTCAAATTGTTTGAAAAGTGGCCATTTACTTAGATTATATTTGGTTTTTTCCTCCCACATGATGTAGCCTGCTTTGCTCTTGGTTCACTGCAACTCTTCTTTCACGTGGGTATGACAGCTTTTACAAATAGAACATGTTGCTTCGTGGGGTTGTTAGGCTGTAGTGATATCCTTCAGCTCTGGTTCATTGGAGTGCACTGTGTCCCAAATACACTTGTGGTCAATGACCAATTTCCATGTATTTTCATAATTGTGTCTGCCATTCAGCTGACATCTCACTTACTGCTTGTAAACAGAATACCATAAATCGAGTTCAGAGTTCACAGGCTTCAGATTATTATAGAAACAAATTTTGACTACTTTGTTAGGCTACAGAAGTATTTGCCTGGCCCTAAATCGTTGTCTGTGCTCTAAATCAGGTCTGAATTAGCAACTGAATATTGAAGTACCATTCACTCACTCTAGAACAGCTAGTGAGATCTCCAAGAATGCTCTTAAAAGTCAGGCATTGAGCAGAAGACATTGCATGATTTAATGAAAACCCAAATTAAAAAAAACAAACAAACAAAAAAACAAAAACCAACAGAAAGAAAATGAAAGTATGTTCTGTTATTTCTAATCTTAAACTGTTTCTGCCACCCTAGTGATATCAATATAAATTCCCTGGAGACTTTATGTTGTTGTGGTTTTGGAACAATGGCTCTGCAGAATAGTCTCTCCATATCTGTGTAATTAGTTTCATTAACTTTTTATTTCTTTCTTGGAATAATTAATATTCTGAGCTTTGGATGCTTTCTTGAAGTGGGAACTTTTTACTTGAAAAGCTTTTTCATCTGACATGAATTCAATTTAAATTAATGTCTTAAAATGTAAGACAATGAGCGTCTTTCTTTTCTGCTTTGGCGCTATTATGCTGTTAGGATTTGACTTTTAAAGTGAAAACGCAAAGCAAGACATTCAGTTTAGTAAATTGTCTGAGACTTTGAGTTGCATGTACTTTGTCTGTACTATGGCATTAAAGTTATAAGAGGCAATAGAACGTTTCCTCTATTGAATGTATTATTTCTAAATGAGACAAATGTGTGGGTCCTACTATTCTTAAAATTTTTAATTGCAAAGTCATGCTTTTCTGTAGCTTATAAAGTGTGTTAAAAACCCACAAAATTGTTCTTATTTACTCTGAAATGTTTATCAAATGAATGTATCCTGTCTGTTGAGTATAGTGGGTTCATGCAGGAGGGCTGTTGTGGGGGGTGAGGGAAAGGGAAGGTGATAGGAGAGAATGAGACAACTGCCATTGAGAGATAAAGCATATTTTTCCTGAAACTGTTTAACTCAGTGTTATGTGCATGTATTGATGGATAATTTTAATTCTGTAGCTTAACAGGGAACAATTATCGACCTCTGAAACTGAGTCCTAAGAATATTTGCAGTATTAATGTAACCCTCTTCTGGAAAATGCACTTTTGTATAACTTTTTTTTTCCTGTGAAAATGAGCTACTAAAATGTATGTCAATAGACTGCCATAAACCTCTTTTTGGTGTAAAATCTGTGGTGTATTCCTAATAGCAGGGTTCCTGCTTTTCTCTCATAATCTTTGAGGAAATAGTGGAATGGTATACTGTAGATAATATTTTGCAAATGTGAAGTTACCAAGAATACTAATGCTGCTGCATTTGGTGGAGCTGGGTGATGGGATGTATCATGGCACTCATTTAAAATAAAGACTCTGGAGTCAAAGTAAAATCAAACCCTTTCATTGCAGTTATATTTGGTCATATCTGATATTACACTGTATTGTAGATCTGACCTGGTTAAACACACCATAATAGTTATTCTAGCAGCATACTAAGTTCTTTGAAACCTGTTTCAGGGTTATTCCAGTATTTAGGCCAAAAGCATAGCTTCATGCTTGTTTTAGATGCAATGTTTTGGACTTTCTCAGCTACAAGGGTCTTTCATATTTGTGGGTAAATGAAAACTTAAAAATGCTTGCAGAGAAGGAGCCCAGGTTTTAGAGGGAAGCTTTAACTGGACATGTGCAACTGTGCCAAAAGAGGGTATGATTTCAAAGCAGACAATTATATTTGAGAGGTTTCTGTGCTAGTAATACTATTTTAAAGTTTTTAGAAGTTATAGCAACTAACTTTTGACCAATAAAAATAAGTGTTCTGGTTCTGACCAGGACAGGGTTAAGGTTTTGCAGTAGCCAGGAGGGGACATGGCCAAGTTCTGGAGATTATGAGAATCTCCAGAACTGGTTCTGAGCAATTGCGTGTGAAGCGTTCGCTCATCTTGTATGCTTTGTTATTGATACTGTTGCTGTTATTGTTCATTTTCTTATTTCATTGCTGTTTCCAATGAATTATTCTTTCTTCAACCTGGGATCTTTACTTTTTGTGCCTCCAGTTCTCTTCTCTAGGATGCAGAAGGGGGAGGGCAGAAAGGGGAATGAGTTAGCATGTCGTTTGCAGTGTTTCAGTAGGAAATGCACTACATTGGAGAATACCATTCCTAAACCACGACAGACTTATTTGGTGCCCAGTGTGGGCAGAGGGTAGGCTGTGAGTAGCAGGGACACTGTGATGAGCCTGGAAGCCTGGAGCACAGGCCTGGATGGAGCTGCCACAGGTGCAGAACTTGGTGGTGGTAGTGAATGCTCAGGCAAGAGCTTTAAGGGCTGAAGTGGAGCAGCATTTCATGTGAACAGCAGCTGAACCTGGGTCAGCCAGTCTCAGTGATCAGGTGAGCTGAAAGGATGGAGATAGCCTCCGTTGCCTTCAGCTGATCATAAGAAAGTCAGGTTCAGATCCCTAAATCTGGAGTGATGGAGATGGGCACCACAGGCCTCCCAGTGTGGTGATGCAGCCGATCCCAGAGAAGCCAGCGGAAGCCCCAGGGAGAGCTTTTTCTTTAAGGGCCAGGTGCTCTGGAGTGGGTTTGCCCCAAAAAAGGAACCAGTGCTTTACTGAGTAAGGCTGTGGTCGTTTAGGAATGGTATTCCCCAACTTAGTGTTCCCACTGAAACACTCCAAACCATGTGCTGGTCACTCACTCCCTTTTTCCCACTTCCCTTGCAGTGGGATGGAGAGGAGAATTGGAGGCACAAAAGGTACTGATTACAGCTTGAGATAAGAACAATTTACTGGAAACAGCAGTGGGATAAGAAAATGAACAGTAAGAGCAGCAATATCATTAACAAAATGTACAAGATAGGCCAGCAATTCACACGTGGTTGCTAACCACGAGGAACTGGCACTGCGCTCCTGCTTCCTCTGCTTGCTCCCTCTGCTACACTTACTTGACCAGAAGTGACCCCTTTCCTCCCTGTCTCCCAGCAGTGACCTAAGGTAATACAGAATAACCTGCAGGTCCTGGCCATGCCACATCATGGCTACTGCAAAAATTAATCCTGTCCTGGCTGGAACCAGGGCATAAATCACTTCTGAAGCACCTGTAACTTTTGCAACTCAGTTCTCAGTTTGCGGAGCTCCTCACATTTTTTTGAAGGCAGAAGGAAGTTTCATTTCAAATGAAGTCCCAAGAGCTGCTACAAAATTACTTCCTCATGGGGGCTTGTGTAGTATCTTTTAAAGTCAGTCTGGCGTGCAGGTAGTCATCTCTGCTTTTCCGGTTTGATGAGGTCCAGATACCAAGAGCGGGGTGGGACATAGTCACAATCTCCTAAAACATCATTCTTAGCCAGTGGAATTGGGAAGTTTTGGCCAAAGGTCTTGCATTGTTAATGTTGCTTCTAAAGTAGGCAAAGAGTATTAAACCGGAAAGGCAGAGAACCTGTCAAACTCCAGTCTCTGTGAACTGAGTCTTTTTCCTTCTGATAAGTCACTGCTAAACAACTTGCTGGACGAATGCTGCTTCACTTGCACTAGATGAACTACATGCTGTAATGGTAGAAGGTGTCGAAATTTTGCCTTTTTCAGTTGATGCCCAGAGATGAAGTACAGCCCCTGCATGATTTTTATGTCATACTCAAGCTATTGTGCAGCATTGCCCTATGCATGCTTTGCACTGAGGGTCTTTCAACAGCTGAATTACCCAGCACTGTTCTTTTTGATACATGGCTGAACATTCTGAAAAAACTCTTTAGCTAGAGATGGCTTGCAGTTTTCACTTAGAAAGGAAAACTTGTTTTTAAAATTAGCTTGTAGCAAACAGACTTAATGAATAACTAGATTTAGTGAATAACTATTAGTAAAGGTAACAGTAAGGTTTGAGGAGGCACGGAATTATGTGTCACCACATTGCTGCCAAAAGTAATGCTCTGTGCTTTTGAAAGGACCATTGGTTGGTTCAAGACTTACCTGCAATACTGAAATTAAAGCTGCACCATGATTATTCTCTCTGCATAGTTTATTATATTTCACTATTTTAAATTTGCATTTGGGTTTTGGGGAAACTTCCTGGTTTCATAACGATGTAGTGTACTTTGGGCTTAGGGAATTAGGTCACATGAGAGGGCAGTAAGTTTACTTTGCTTGGAGTTCTACAGAGAATGTTTCTTGTAAGTGGTGAACTTGTGCAGCACTGCTTTCCCTTACAGAAGTGGTGTCATGTACTCTATGGCCAGTTCACATGCTCTTGACACAAGTCACAGGAGTCTACATATATAGAAAACAGACAAAATTTATAAAACTTTCTTGTTCATTCTTATCATACAGTCATAGAATGACTTTGGTTGGAAGGGATCATCTCATTCCAGTCCCGCGACCATGGGCAGGGACACCATTCAGTAGACCAGGTTGCTCAGGGACCCATTCAACCTGGCCTTGAACACTTTAGGAATGGAGCATCCACAGCTTTTCTGGGCAGCCTGTTCCAGTGCTCTCACCTTCTTCCTATTATCTAATCTAACCCTGCTCTCAGTTTGCAGACATTCCCTAAGTCCCGTCTGTACAGGCACTTTTAAAAAGTCTCAGAGTACAAAGAAGATACCTTATCTTAGTACTGTGGAATTCCGTGACTGAAAAACTGGAATGTGTGTGGGTTAAGTAATTTTTGTAGTACTAGCACACTGTTCTCTGTTACACATTTCTTTTTGTTGTGTGGGTTATATTTGGTTAAGCTTGTGGTTGTACTCCTTTTTGTCTATGTTGAACTGTCAACTATATTAATCCAGAATAAGTAAAGACTTGCTTGATAACAATATTTGTCAACTATGTATTTTATTTTATCCAAGACTAAGCTGTTTGTGTCTGTTCTTCCCTAAAGAGTCAGTAAGATGTAAAAGGTAATGTTTGCTTGAAGTAAAACAAAATAGAAAGCAAGTATATTTTAGCTGCTAAGAGAACTGCTTTGAAAGTAATAGCTCGTAGTTTATTTTCCTGTAGTAACTGAAACTACTGATATATTACAGATGATAGAAAAGCTAACATTTGAGGACATACTCCAAATGAAATAGTTGGAAAGAGTAGGGATTCTGGATGCCAGAGAATGGGATGTAACTGGTGTAAACTGGCTTGCAACTGGTCAGTTGTGACTGACTCTTGTGGTCAGTCTGGCAGTTGTACTTACAATGTGATCTTGTGCAGAAGGCAACAGGGAAGAAATAGTAAGGTGAGATTAAAACAGGCAGCATGGAGGAAATAGTAAAGTAGGATGAAAAACAAGGTAGGGTTCAAGCTGTGAAGGTTATTTCCTCTTACTTCATTTTGGCATTGTACTGCTATGACTGCTTAAACAATATAAATCTGATTTACTATGGCTTGTATAAATTCAAGAGAATATATCAGTGTATGTAATCTCAAATCTCTATCCTGGTGACTTGTTTGGCTGGCATGAGTCATTTGGTTCTCTTGGAAGTTTATCTCCTTGGTAGTAAGGGTAAATGCAAGGTTAGTTGTATAGAAATGTGGTTTGTAACTGTTGTTTGCTAATCTGAAGTTGAGCAAGCATAATTGCCAGGAGTCAAAGATCAGGGTTAAAATCTTCCAAAGCCAGTGCTATTGGGGATCTTACCTTCCGCTTGAGATTTTTTAGAAAGCTTTCAGCATGAATGTTTTGGGTCATGTGTGCCCATGTGATGAGCTACCAGCTTTGTAAATAGCTTTAGGACCTCTACTGCATGTGATTTGTTGGGAGTTTTGTCCCCTATTGACCAAATTGAAAGGTTATAGAAGTTGGCGTTATAGTTTGATATGCCAAGTATTTGATGCTTTGTAGTCCAGAAGCCTCCACACAATATTCTGTGGTAATGGATACTTTGCACACGAAACAACTGCATTTAAAAAGTTACTTAATTTCTATACAGTGTAGTTGATGTATGCTCCTTTCTGTAATTTTTATATAGGTTTTTTTCCTTATTTGCTGTCTTCATGTCATCTGTGGCTGAATGTTATTAGATCTATGACGTTTTTAAAAAATTGTAATAGTTATTATTCAGGAGGACTTTTCCACTTGACGGGGAAATACCTCTTTGTCATATCCCAGATGTAAACTGTTCAAGAAGTATATGTGCACAGGATCAGGAAATCTTACTTAAATCTATATAGTGAAAAAGTCCATTGATGTCTGACTCTTTCAGACTGGTGTTCCACAATGTGATTTAAAGTATAAGCTGGAGATGAGGTGGTTGCTTCTATCACTGACAGAGGGGAGGGGAAAAAGGGAAGCAAAACTGAATAACGCCCTTGGCAAGATGAAATTAAAATTGACTGCAGTTTCAGTTCCTAAGGTTCAGTAATCTTTACAAACTGTGTTCACAACACTTGGCTTTGTGTAGGTTCACTACTGTGTTGTGAGGAAGAATGCAGAAATTACCATACTGAATCACACCAGAATTTCTAAAACCTCTGTTACAGTGGCTGTAATAGAGGCCTAGAGAGAGACTGATGGGGGAAACTGGAATTCTGTGCTGGGGGAGCAACTTCTGACTCTTAACTTTCTGAACTAGAAGTGCCTATATATTTAGTGACTGTGGTTGGATTCTTCCATGGATATGTTCAGATGGCTTTTTTTTTCCCCATGCATTTATGTGAAGTTTGTGGACTTCAGTGCATGCTTCCTTCACATTGTTTTTTGTAACTCCTGTTTCTTTTGAGCCTGTCCCCTATCGTTTCAGCTAATACTTGTTATTTCTTTTGTTAGAAGATGCTGAATAGTCATCTGTCATTTTAGGCATTTGTTTGAGCTTGAGTCAGTGATGCTTGGTGCACTGTAGCTATCTTGTTTTACACTGAAGATAGCAATTGTTGCAGAATATTTGGTACTGAATCTTTGAGCACTGTTTGCAGTTATATATTTGAATAGAGCATGTGACTCTTTCAGACTTAGCACAATGGTATTTTGGGGTTTTTGTGGAAGTTTGAAAAATGCTAAGTCAGACCTGGCCTTTGTGGTTTCTGGACCCCATCAGTGTGGCTTTTGGAGTCCACAGTACCATCTGGTTTTTCTCCTCAAGAAACTTCAAGTGATTTGCTACCCATTACTGCATCTACAAGTATCTGAACAGAACAGTGTGAGCATATTCAAATTTGTATTGTAAATGAACATATTCCTGTATCACTAGACTGTGCATTAACATCAGGAAACTATATTATCGTCTTTGGCAATTTAATCAAGAATACACTTGCCTGAGTGCTCTTTCCTATTCTGAGGCTTACCAAGAATTGTGCCTTTGTCTGGAACAAGTGAGGGAGAACAGGGTTCAGAATGGAATTTTAAGTATAAACTAGTCCTTAAGTGATCCTGATGTATCATGTAGAGTTGACTAAAAGGTTTTTAATACTACTTGTACCACTTCAAAGGGTAAGAAAAGTTGCATCCTAATTGATCCTTCCCTACTTCTATATGCAGACTACTATAGAAGATCAGCATGTACGAGCGACTTGATCTCATATAGATCTGATACATCCTAATGAAATGCTCACAAGTGTACTTTGTTCCTCTGCTAGGATGAGTTTAAAAATTTGGTTTTTGGTTCATAGATAGTTTAACTTTCTGCTCCATGTTTCTCATAGGCTAAAAATTTTTTTCTTAGCAAATAATACAGACTTCCACGCAAATACTTTACAGATTAGGTAAGGGCACAGTACATGCTTTCTCTCCTCTTCCAGCAATTCCCAGAGGATGGGACTTAGGCAGTTTTTGGCTCCTGGTTTTGTTTTTTTGCAGCTCTATGACTTCCCCTAGCAAATGTCTAATACTGTGGTTTCAGAAGGTCAGTTCTGCAGAACTCAAGAGTTTGTTCTTCATCCAAGTCCAGCCTGCTTGTACTTAATCCAGATTTCATTTAACACAGGCATTCCATGGATGAATTCTGCAAAGGCTGAGTATCTTCAAAGAGCAAGAAAGCCACTGATTGTGAGAATTTATTTTAAAAGAAAAACCTGTGCATGTGTTGTCTGTGATTTCACTCAAAGCTATGATTTGATATTGCGGTGAAGTCTTGAGTGACAGGTATGAAAAACCAAAGCCATTTTAGTAGATAGAGGCATTAGTAAGTTTGCCAGAGAGTATGTCATAATTCATCTTGGCTTGCCCTCCACCAGCTCAATGCATAGCAACCTTTTTTCCCCTCCTCTATTAAAAACAGTAAATGCACTAAGTTTCTGATGTATTTGAGCTTCAAGGCGGGGGGGGAAATTACCTTCTTGAGGACTCTCTCTTCTCAACGAGACTTGTTTTTGTCAGATGAACTTGCTTGATATCTTATTCAAATTGTACTATTCATCTTGAAACAAAGCAAAATTTGGTATCTCCAATATAAGGAGACTTATTATTGTATTAGAATAGAGCAAGGTGAAGTAAGTCCAGGTGTCCAGCTGGCCTTTGTGTCACTGATCACAGCCCTTTGAGGCTGGCACTGGAGGCAGTTTTCTGTGCTCATTCTTAGGGGCTGCCCTTGCTGGTAACAACAGAAGCAAAAAGGTGCCAGTGCCTACCTTGGCCTTTTCTTGTCTTGTCTGGAGGTCCTCTGCCTGATTCAGTCGTGGAGCCCTTGTCTTCCTGTTCCGCATGATATTTCTGCAAAAGCCCATGCACAATTCTGCAACATTCTTGATCCTCCTCTGTGCTTTGATCCTTCTTGGGATCCTATGTTCTACTGTATCTACTATACCATGGTCACTGTAGCTGTCTGCCCTGACCTTGACGTCACTGGCCAGATTTTCCATGTTTGTAGTTATGATGCTTATCACAAGTGAGGAAGGAGAGACATGGAAGTCTCTGGTTGCTTACGCTATTATTCTGTTTTAAAATGATTCAAGAAGTTGCTGGACAGCCTGTTCATTGTTATTCTTTTTGACATACATATCTAAATAGTTATTTCCTTACAATTCTGCTTTTGGTCACTTTCTCTTTAAGTAAAACCTTACTTAGGTTCGTTTTCCATTCTCTCCCTTCACCTTGCTGTGAAGGGTGATAGCGAACTCTCACTGTTACCATATCTAGTTCTCCTGTCGGACTTCTTAAAATTTTTTATCTATTCCACTACAGTCTGGATTTCAGAATAAAATATTTGTGTTATATAGGGCAGTTATTCCCTCCCATATTTTCCTTGCTTATCATTCATTGACAACCCATACTTTGGCTATCAGTACTTCAAAACTAATTTTAAACTGGTGAAGCAAAACTTGAGTGGATATCTTCCATGACTGAATGTTTCACCAAGTCAGTGTTAATTTTTTGCTTAGATGAGTATTTAAGTTTGTCACTGTTAGAAATCCATCCTTACAGTTTGGGTAAGTTAACAGCATGCTCTTTTAATTTCTGGTAGTTTTGTGTCTTAATGATGTGTTACTCTTTTGTTTCAGAATAAGCTGCTCCGAGGGACAGTTGTTTTTAAGTGGTTTCTTAAAATTGAAGAGAAATTAGAAATTAATTTCAGAAGCCACTCTGCATCTCTTGTGTTAAAGTCCTAGTACTTAGGATTTTGCTGTATCTGAGGTTGGGTAGAATGCTGGGCTGAGGAGCCCGTCCCAGGCTCCGTGCTGAGGCAGCAGGCTCATTGTCTTGCAGTTGCCATGGTGGGGGAGGAGTGAAAGGTTTTCCATCCGCCTTCATTTCAGTGACCTTTGCCAAGTTGGCAGTAGCAGTGGACTGGGAAAAACCTAAACAGTCGTTTCTGTTCCGTGAGTCTGTACAGTTGTCGCTCAAGTTTTGTAAGCTGAAAAATAAATTGAAATTGAGAAGGTAGTACTGTATGTTTTCAAAATGCCATCTCTGCAATTCTTTCACTTACTGAGCTTCCCAGGGAATACATACTTGGAATTTATTAAACTGCTGTTTGTGAAGACTCCTGTGTTTAATGCTTCCACAGCTTGCATAAGCGAGATAGAATAAAAGGTCAAAGTAATGTCAGCATGTGAAATGTTAACAAGTAAAAACATGAAAAGATTCTTTAAATATTCAATGGGACTTAATTTTGATCATCTGCTTAATGCAGTGACAATACAGTTTTCACAAACTCTGTTTGTTTATTCTTTCAGGCTGAAGGTTTGGAAACATATGTTGGAAGATGTTAGCTGTGGATACTGGGGTTGTAGAGGAGTGGCTATCAGAGTTCAAGGTAATATACTCTCGGGTATTTTGTCAGTAGTGTTTGAATTGCTGCTGAAGCACTATGTAGGAGTGCTTGATTCCTGTAGAAAATGAAAAATAGTAACCCTGGGTTTTCCTTAGATCATGTGATAAATATAAATGTCTGATTGAGAAGATTTTTTTCTTGTCTCTTTGGGATGACATACTTTCTGATACAGACCAGTTAAAATTTATATCATAGCTGAATGATTTTGTTGGTTTGAGTACAGTCCTGTTCTGCTTAGGTACTGGGAATGTGTTTTCTTATCTGTGTGGGGGAGCATCATCTCCTTTGAAGGACTGCAGGTAAGTACTGTAAGAGCTGTGTTAAGTTTAAATGTACAGCTTCCAAAGGGTTGCTAAAAAGATTAGATTTTTACCTTCTTAAGTACTGGCAGAAAATTTGTTTAGTGTTGGAGAAGAACTGTTTGCATCAATTGGAGTTCGTGTGCTTGCTGAGCAAACTCTATCTGGTAATAATGTTCACTATCTGTGTACAGTCATTCTGGATTCTCCTTGAAATATGGATTTGAAAACTGTTACGTTTCATGGTACTGACATTTCAAGTGGAATTTCAGTGAGGATTGCACCTCTGGAACTCTTGGTTTTTTTTTTCTGTTTTCCATCTACTGTCATTACATTCTGTATGAAACTGCAAAATGATAGAATGCAGTGTGTCTTCTGCTAGTGCTCTGAAAACAGCGATTTTTTATGAAACAAGTCTTAGTTTATAGTAAACTCTGATAAATAGTAACTTGCAATGAAAAATGGTTGTCAAAATAGCTGTTTTATTTTAATGAAATTTGCTTATAATACTTTTATTTCAGACACTGCCAGAAGCATCCATATCCAACTATGCTACCAGCTTGAAAGACAAGACTGCTTTGATTTCATCTCTTTATAAAGTAATTCAGGAACCACAGAGTGAAGTGAGTATATTGGATCTCTCACCCAAAATGCCTGACTTAACACTAGCAGAATAAAAATAAGGTCTTGCATGCTAATTAATTATGTTCTAACTACATGAACTACAGAACTACATGAGGAGTCTCGTTCAAAATATTTGTTCTTAGCAATGACATATTATCATGGAAAAAAAATTGTAAATTTTAACCTCCTGATCATAGCTAAGTTTGCAGATCCCGCTCATTGGATTCAGGACTTGGATACAGAATTGAGAAATATATTAAGGAATTGAAATGGTGTTTGAGTCTGACAGAATTCTTTCTGTAATTATCTGAGTGTGGATCTATAGATGTCAGAAGCTTGTCTGTTACAACTGAAGAGAACAAAGATAGGTTTGCCATCCTTTTGTTGCTGCTTAGATTTTAGTTTTTTTGTTGCTTAAAATACATACAATATAAATGCATGAATTTATAGAGTGCA
Source organism: Formicarius rufipectus (assembly GCA_013399695.1). NCBI lineage: Eukaryota > Metazoa > Chordata > Aves > Passeriformes > Formicariidae > Formicarius > Formicarius rufipectus. Next base: position 960,143 of record VXAU01001865.1, read on the forward strand.
TGTACCCTTGCTGAAATGATGGAAACTATGAAAAAAATAGGGTGAAGGAGGGGCAGATTTGCTCAGTACTTGTAGCAGGATGACTTCTATATGCCATGACTGCCCTTTCTTTAAAGCGTCCAGGTGAATTCAGAACATACTTAGCTGGGTTTAGTTGTATGTTGTTAACTGCACTGACTCGTTTTCTACAATCCAGCAAACCTTGTGTGTATTGTTTTAAAATTGCACTGAGTCCTTCTTTCCTCTTCTGAAAGGACTCAGCAATAAGGCACCTTTCCAAAATTTCAGATTATGCCAGCAGTAAAGGTCAGAGGTTGAAATACTTTCAGTATATACATTTTCAGAGGGAATGCTCATATTGAAACTCCCAGGTTGTCCACCAAAGAAGAAGTGTAATTTTTCTTTGCTTCTCAGAAGGGCATTCTGAGTCATTCCAACTACTGAGTGAAGCCTGTCTGGTCTTCATAATGCTTATCAACATGTTAATTAATCTGATGAGTCTCCCTGTTGATAGCCAAATTAATACTTTCATATGGTCTTTGGTTTGTTACTATTATCACTAGGTTTCTCAGGGACCTTAGTAACAGGGTGCTACTGCAAATTCTGCTTGAAAAGGTTGTTGGGAAAATTCTAGAGGCAAAGTATTGAAGATTTCCCTGTAATTTAAATGAAAAGCCAGCGCTGACGCTGAGTGTTGTTCTGCCTTGGGAAAAAGTCCTGAAGTCTTTATTTGGACTGTTCTCCAGGTAACTGTCCCTTTGTGTAAAGGGCTACTTGGAGCTTTCCACATTGTGAAAATAATTACAAACTAGCAGTTAAAAAGACAAGTAGTATCTTTCAGCTGTTATTTGAGATCTGTTAGCTACAATGCGTAATGGCAACCTGCTTTACGGTGTAGGGTATGTGCTGTCCTTTCTTACCTCATGGATGTAATGCAAGAGGGAAGAATTAATGCATGAACACTACAAATACTGCTGAGATTAAAAGTGGGCAAACAACACTATGTGTACACCTTTCAATATATGTACTTATAATTATCAGTACTGTAAAATTGTGAATTACCTTGCTTTGGAGAATAGATTTTTTAAAGCATTGGAAAAGTATTCATGTGTATTTGCATCTGTAACTGCATTTTCCTGCTGGTTCCTGTTTGCTTTTCGTATGGGTTATTTTGGTTTGCTTTTCCAAAAAATTATCCATTTTTGAGATAAATAATTCACTTCATAGTAACTTTATTAGTAAAGACTTTGTTAGTTACTTTTGAGGTTCCTGGGCCACTGCTAGGTTAAAAATATAATTCAGTGAAAGGAGAGTTTTCAGTAAATGTGAAGATTTGAAGGACTTTTAAATGACTTGAAATCCTAACAAGTAATAAATAAGTAAATATACAAGGTTTGTTTTTTCACAGATTGAAGATTTTTTTTTTTGTTTTCTACTTAACACACTGTTGCTGTCCTTTTAGATAGGAGCCATGCAGGCATTTGCATTAGAAAATAGTGTTTGGAATGTGTAATGCATTTGAATGCAGTTTAAAAGGAAGAGGGATGAAATTGCTTGGACATTCTTTTGTTCCAGCATTAAAAAATTTTTCAGTCTCGTCGAAGTGTTTAGTTAAAATGGTATCTTGAAATGGCAACAATCATTAGTGCATTTTGATATTAGGCTGTAGCATGTGGTGGCATTTTGAGGAAGAAAATCTTGTTTTGTACTGATTAGGTATTTAAATGTGCTGATACAAAGCTGTCTCAACAGAGATAACGATGTAAACATGGATACCTGTCATAGCTATTTATGTGCCTTTTAAAGTTCAAGCACATCATTCAGAACTGATACTTCATTATGGGAAGCATGCAAATTATGTGAAATATGAAAGCAACTGATGGGAAATATGTAAGCTGAAGATGGAAAGCAGTTCTGCTGATAGAGTTTTCTAGAAGGATCTTTGCTATACTCTTAAAACTGACGACTAGTGTACTTGGCATGACTTTTTTGCCTTTAGATTTAGATTACCTACAGATTTTTCACAGATGATTTTTCCAAAGTGAAGCTGTATTTGTCAAAAGCTAAAGTTTCCTTTTTCCTGAATGGACGAGATTGTCCCAGATTATTACTTAAAAAACCAAAGCCTGCTAAGATCTTTCAGTTTCAGAAGTAACTTTGGGAGATAAGAAATGTTGACTCAACTCTGTGTTAAGGAGGAAAAACAAGCAAATTGTTTTCTAGTGTGATCTCCTGGTAGTTTTGCCTTCTCTGCTGCAATAAAAGGAGGAATCTAGAATTACGTTTCTTACTTTTCGGAAAACTTGTTCCACTAAAACTGAAGTTGTGACTTAGACAATAGCAGAAGAACTGAATGTAGTAGTTCATCTACTTTGAAAGTCCTTAGTGTTTTTGACAGTATTTTCTACTTGGCTTAGGAAATCTCTTAATTTCCACACATTGACACGTGGTGGTTAACACAGTGCTTCATCCTCTACCAGTGTTAGGTGGTAGCACAAAACTTCACATTAAATCAAGATGTACAATGCTGATTGCCTAATTGGTTTTAAGTCTGTTTTTTTTTTTTTTTTTAAATTTGATCTAGCTCAATGTATTACTTCCAGTTCAGTATATTACATCCAGCTTAACAAATTAACTCCAGAATTACTTGAAGCTTCCCATTTCTTTCTCAAGCATATAAATACATGGAAGTTTCTAGAGGATTGTAATGAGAGTGGGAAAATGAAACCAAGTTATTGTAATGCTTTTGATTTTAGCATTACACGGCTCTTTTTGCTAAGTGGGTAAAAGCTTCTAGCAGCCTCCGCGTATGCTTTTGAAGTTCTAGAATACAAAGACCGTTTGTTCAGGTACTTTTCCTGTATATTAGAGAGAGTGAGAGCATGGTATGAGGTAGGTGATAACAAATATCCTCTATTTATGCCTTTGAGGCTTGAGGAAGTAAGCAAAAAATGAGCAAAAGCAGCCATGGGAATTCTTTCTTTGTGTGGAATGGATGGCTCTACTTTTATCATCCAGGAGTATGTTATAGGAATGAAAATTGTGTAATATGAGTTGGGCAGTTACTGTTTTGGTCACTCTCTATTAAATAAAATGTAATTTTTATCAGTTTACTTTTATCTAAAGGATTGATCCAGACAAAATTGCTGACTCTTGTAATGTTTTATTCATTCACAATTGTAACTTACATTTCAGCTTCTGGAGCCAGTTTGCCACCAGCTCTTTGAGTTCTATCGCAGTGGCGACGAGCAATTGTTACGGTTTACACTGCAGTTTCTACCAGAATTGATGTGGTGCTATCTTGCTGTCTCAGCCACCAGAAATTTGCAGAGCAGTGGATGCATAGAGGCTCTTCTCCTTGGAGTTTATAACTTGGTTTGTATTTGCATGTAACTATTCAGGCCTAAGATACTCATATGGTTCCGGGGCATACTACGGAATATTTTACTGGGGAATAATTAACAGTTTTGTTTCAGAATTGAAATGAAGTGATTGAGTATTGGGGTTTGATTTCAAATGGGTGTCTGTGTCAGAAATCTGCTGCAACATGAACTTTTAATCTTTGGTAAATGTTTTTTCTGCTCTTTCTGTCATTCTTAAATGTTTTGTTAGTTATTTCTTGTATGGTTATTAAACTCACATTCTGCTTGAGAGCATTTTGAGGCAGTACTTTTGAAGTGGTTGCCCATATTTTCTGGAGTATTTTGGCTGTCTTAACTAAAACCACAAAAAATGACTTTCAACAAATTCTTAATACGTGATTGCTGAACAGATTACCTAGCTTTGGGAAATTAAAGGTCTCCATTTTGAAATAACATTGACATTTTGAGAATATTTTATATGAAAATATTCTGTTTGTTGCTAAATTAATGCTTTGAAAAACAGAATTAATAAGGAACCTATAAGAGCAGCATATTTTAGTCTTTTTATAGTTATTGTAAAAAAACTTAGCGTTATTATGTCCATTGGCATTCTTGTCAGTGTAGTTCATATCTTTAGGGTGTTTTAGGAAGGCTTTTTGGGAAGTGAAACAGTGATGAACTTCATCTCCTCTTTCCATTCTGAATATCTGGAGAAGGCAGCTATTATCCTCCTAGCAGTAATCACAAGTGTCTTTACCAAGGAAGTGAAAACTTTTTTCACCTAGGTGTCCAGTTAAAAAGACCTGAGCCCTTATATTCTGCTCGTCTTTAGGCAGGGTACAGTCTTCATGTGTTTTCTGTGTGCTTAGTTGTACCTGACAAGGAGAACATTCCTGGGAAACATATGGTGTGTCTTATGCCTTAAGTCAATTCACTCCTATGTTTCTGTGATGAAGTAATTTAAAATGGTTCATGGATACGGCTATAATTACTTGTTTTGCTTCTAGAAGAGATTATGTTTATGGTTAAGCTTGAAACCAGTCCAGTAACATCTCTTGGCTGTGAACAGTTTATTTCTCCATTGGTTAACTTTGTTCTCCATCTCCAGCAGCTTGAGGTCATAAGAATTTACTGCAGACTTCTGTAGGAGGCTGTAGATCAGCATGACTTTGGGAAATTTTTTCCCCCTTCTTATCCTTTAAGATACAATGAATGCATTTGCCAAAATAATGCCACGTTACTCATGCTGACTTCTTCCCCTGTTGATGTATAAAATTTGTAACTTACTCAAGATGGTATTGTTCTTCAATATACAAGGTTGAAAAGGTGGTAGGTGACCTACTTAGATACTTATTTGCTGTTTAACTGGCTGCTTTATGTTTTCAAGACCAAGAGGAAATATGTAGCCTAATAAAAACAGTAATTTTTATGTAAATATGTACGGTGGGCTCTTGGAAACTTGAGGGAGTTAACATGTTCAGTAGGAGTCCTGTAGTTTCTTACTGAAGGAAAATGAAAAATTAAGTGTTGCTCAGAATAATTTTAAATTCACTACATTGTGAGGAGTATAAAATTATTGTGGCTGAACCTTGAGCTCATGATCTGGTTTGTTTTACCTTCAGCTTAGACACATAACAATAGTAATGGGCACAGTTGAAATTTTTTGCTTTCCTGGCTGCAGATATCAGGTTTTTTAAAGATGCTTCAGATCTTGAAATGCACTCCTGAACCTTAATTACAAATCTGATTGGAGTGAAGAATTCAAATATTGTTATTTCTAGATTTTAAAAGTTTGGATGTAGCCAGTTTCTTTACCCTTCTGTATATTGAGGAAAATGTTTTCCACATTGATGCAGAAGCAATAATGAAAATTGAAGTATCAGTGGAGAATGGGAGCTTTGTAGTTTTTCAGAAGGAACAGCTCTGTATGTCTTTTTGATACTTTTCGTCCTTCCTTCAGTGTTTCATATTCTACATTAAACCATGAGTTTTAATTGTTACTGCATGAAGTCAGTCCTTCAGCCTTCCAAAGTATATGGGTGATAGGAGATGCCAAGGCTTCTCTCTAATCAATACTTCTGTATAGCTGAAATCTGCTGTGGAAATTTTGAGAAGGGAGAAATAAAATCTGGTGTGTGGTGTTGGTTATTGGTGATGTCTGCTTTAAATCTTCAAAATTTATTATTTGAAATACTTCAGTGCTCTTCTGTGGTATATAACCCTACCTTGTTTTGCCTTACCCGTTAGTCTTCTGTTCACTTACAGGAGCGAAAAGTCTGCCAGTGTAATGTAGTACTTTTCAAGAAAGCAGCTTCTCTAAAGCTTTGCATCCATGCTTCTTTTAATTCCATATTTATAGAGAGAGTTAGCAGACTTGGGCTTTTGCAAATGCTGTGCTGTCTGCTGCTGTTAAACCATGTGGGGCTGCAGTGATTCCAGAGTTGTGGTATTTCCAAAACAAATTACTCATAGAGTCATTACTTGTTGGTTAAATAGTTTTCAGAACAGAGTTATTGAGCATTAACCTTCACAATTAGCAAATAGTGTATAATGAAAAAAAAAGATAATGCTGTTTAAACATACTGAGATTTCCTGTTAGTGATTTTAAAGTGGATTTTGAATGCAAAATGCATGGGCCCTTTGCTAAGTCATTTGAATGGTTTTCAGAAACAAACCAAATGCACTATGATAGAAAGCAAATAGATAATTTCTGGCTTGTAGCCTCAAATTGTTACAGTATCCCTATCTTTCCCTGTAATAATACTAGACATTTTGGGGTCTTGGGTTTCTGTAGTACACTGTAACCATTGCTATCTTCTTTTTCAGGAGATAGTTGACAAAGAGGGACATAGCAAAGTGTTGAGTTTCACAATTCCATCTTTGTCCAAACCTTCAGTCTATCATGAAGTAAGTAACATATACAATGTGAAGCTGTTACTGACTGAGAAAGGTAGTAATGCTTGGGGTCCCTTTGCAAGGATAAAAGTGAAAATTAGTTTCAGCATATTGCACAATGACATGGGAACTTGTTTCTCAAACTTTTGAGTACTACTAACTGGACTCTGAGGCTTCTTAAAGGCTGAATCACAATAACTCCATAGTATCTCTGCACCAACTATGTCTTTTTGATTATGAAACCATATACATTATCTGGTGTAAAATGACTTCTCAAATCTAAGACAGCTAAGCAAACAACCTTAAGCCTGTTGAAAGTCTATGTTCAATTATGGCACTGCTGATTGTCGTCTATTTTCACTTACATTACAGCAAGATTTGGAGTGAGCATGTTTTGAATGACCTTTTTTCCTTTAGCCTTCCAGCATTGGCTCCATAGCTCTCACCGAAGGAGCTTTGTCTCAGCATGGTTTGTCCAGGGTTGTGTACAGTGGACCTCATCCTCAGAGGGAGATGCTGACAGCACAGAACAGGTGAAATTGTATAATATGATTTTGCTTGGGAGTCAATAAGGGATCTTAATCTAATTTTTAGTATAGTTGTAGACTGAAGGTGGATAGGTATTTGCTGTGTTTTGAGGTGTGGAGTTTTTTGTTTTTAAACACATGTAAATGTAGATGTATAAAGAGTAGGAGGGCATAGTACTCAGTTGTCAATTTTATTGAAATGAAATACCAGATATGTTTAACTGAGTCTTGTAAATTTTCATGTAAACTTGTTTCCTTTTAAAAGTGAAAATCAGTAATGTAATACTGATGTTTCTTGTAAATCCCAGGTTTGAAGTGCTGACTTTCCTTCTGCTCTGTTACAATGCTGCCTTAAGCTACATGCCTGCAATGTCTCTTCAGTCATTGTGTCAGATTTGTTCAAGGTAATTTCTGTAGTCTGTTTACACTGAAAGTGGCATTTCCAACTTGAAATTCAAACAGTTTGGATTTGTTTGTTTTGTTTTTTATAAAAATGAGCTTTGTTTTCCCAAAGGCTGCTTTTAAACTTGACTTCTTTTCATAAGTGTTTAGAGATGCATTATTTGCTTTTAAGGTATCTCTTACATAACTTGGTCTTGAGATCTCAAAATGGGGAAACAATAACCTGGCTTATGTTCAGGTTAAGTGGAAAATGCAAATAAATACTTCATAACAGTAGTTGTATTTGTGTTAACTAAAGAAGACCAGAAATGCCGTTTAAAAGTGTGGTAAATTTTGCATTGCAAGCTTACTAAATATATTTGGAAGATGTAAGTTGAAACTTCATTGGATTTATAGTGGATATTGAAACAAGAAATAAATCCATTTTTACAGATAAATTGGGTATTTCCAAAATCAACTGCCGGTTCAAAAAACCCACAAAACCCTGAAAAAAAAAAACAACCCACACAGCTTTAATTCCAGTGTCTCTTTTTTATCAAGTTCTCTTTTCAAAGAGGAAGAACTAGTAGTCAGTTTGTCTGTCACTGGATTTTTGGAAATGGAGTTAAGGGAAAAATTAGAATGATCTCCTCCAGGAAACTCAAGAGACTTAGAAGTCAACTACAGCACCTTTTCTCTGGTCATATTTCCTTGGTTCTTAACATGACAGTGGATGCTTGTAAGATTTTCTTCTCTTCAGAGGAGGCAAGAGACTTTGGAACACTTGGCAATATTTACAAGAGTTTTTGCAAGGTGTTTGTTAGATAATCAGCTCTAAAATGTAAGGGAGAAAATATTTAGAAAATAAGGATTGTGAAAAGGACACTGCTGTTGCTTATTTTGCTTGTTTAGCTTTTGATTGTATAATAAATGCAGTAATTTCTAAATCCTCCAAAAGCAAGCTGCCAGTAGATGCAAGCAAGTCTTTCTACTTCAAGATGTTGAATGTTTGGATACTGAATTACTTAATACTATGCATTTTAATTTCTTTTGTCGTTCTTCATTGCTGACTGGTTTTATCATCCATGTTTCTCTGCTTACTGGAAATCTCCCCTGACAGAATTTTAGAGATTCAAGAGAATATGTTTCAGAAGCCCAGAATATCTTTCAGTAACCTGTTTGGATGTAGTGGAATAAATATTCTGCTATTTGGTTCTGTAAAGTAACTCCTTTAATTGGTTTGAGCAATGTTGAATTTAGGGACTTTTTTGAAGATCTGCAATGAATGTACTTTCTTCTAGTAAGTTTAATTCAATTTTTATGACTTTTCTATGTTTCTTCTTATTTACAAACAAGGATTGTAAGTAAGAAAATTATAGCACAAAAAATTTTGTGCTGATCTCCAGTTGTAAATACAGATTTTTTTTGCATCTGGGTGGTTACTGTTTTCATAAGAATGTTACTTTACTTTGAAGCTGATGTCATTCTAGCCTTTGCAGAGGAAGTAACTCAGGGCTTTTAAAAACTAATCAATACTGGTGAAGAATTGAAACTATATAAACCACAAAGGTGATTCTACATTATTTGCTAATGGCAAGTGCATGATTTCTTTAGAATTTGTGTCTGTGGATATCCTCGCCAACAAGTGAGAAAGTACAAGGGTGTCAACAGTAGGATTCCAGTTTCATCTGAATTCATGGTGCAAATGCTAACAGGGATCTATTATGCCTTGTAAGTTGTTTTTGGATTTTTTTGTGTTTTGGGTTTTTTTGTTTTGTTTTAAATATGCATACAAAATAAAAGATGTCCATTTAATTTCTGTACTTGTTTAGATATGCTACCTTGGAAGCATTTAATTTTCTGGTGGGCATATGCTGTGTCTAGCAGTAAGGTCCTCAGAAAGAGACAGTTCTTCAACTAGCTGGCTGAAGCTACCTGTGTCATACTGGGGAAAGATGGCTAGAACAGCACTTGATAAGTGTAACTGCTGATGTGAAAAAAATATTTAAAAAAATCTTTTCCAACCATTGTCTGCTGTCCACATTTTTGCATGCTTGGTTTTGATGTCAGTCTAGTTAAGGAAAAGAAGTTTTATTTTTTCTCTGAAATGCTGATGTCATCTACCCTTTGATGGTCATGTTAATGTGTGAAGCTTTCTTACTAACTGAAATGACTGGAGACTAGGAATACAGGAATACTCAAAAGGTGGAGTAATACTGAAAAATCCTGTTTGAATTTCAGAACATTTCATGACCAGCTTATCAGTAGGTAATAATGTAATTTTTAAATTGTTTGGTGTGGCCAGTATAAATACAACTTTGTCTTCATTGGTTCTACTTCAAAGTTCTATAAATAGTTCACGTTAATGAACACAAGTAGTTCAAATCCTCTAAACTGACCTCTCAAGGAACACTGAGTCTGTGGAGGTTATATGACCAAGAATATTCAACTTATTACTTATATATTTACCTTTGCAGTTATAATGGAGAATGGGATCTGGCTCGTAAAGCGATGGATGATGTTTTATATAGAGCACAACTTGAACTGTATCCAGAACCTCTGCTGGTAGGTATTGTATTTCAGCGTTTTGTTGAGTAGAATTTTTAGTCTAGGAAATCCTTCCTGTGAACATGCATTATGCAGCATCATACCAAGAACCCAAATCTGTGCATCTGTGCTGGTGCAAACAGCACACCATCTGTAGGTGTGCACACACACAGAGGTATTTTCAGTGTCCTTAGATACTGTACTGTGTTTCCTAGTGAACAAACTATTTTCAGTGGAACACTTTTAAGTCTTCAGAACTTAGATAACAGCGCAGAAGATCTCTGAAGCAATAGCTGCATCTTTAACCTGAAAACTTTGTTTTAAATAAGTAGCAAGTCTTAGTTCTGAGAGCTAATTGCAGCCAGCATTCTTTATAATCTGTGCAAAAAGGCTAGTGCACTTTTTAACCTTAAATTGGAATTGTGTACAGTATTCTTGAAGGAGTAAGAATCCCCAAGAGAATTCTTCTAAAATTTGTATCTTTGTGTTCAAAACTGAACTTCATGTTTTCTGTTCTAGATTGCCAATGCAATAAAAGCTTCACTGCCTCAGGGTGCCATGAAATCTAGTAAAGAAGGTACAAGATGCATTCAGGTTGAAATTACACCTACTTCATCCAGAATATCAAGAAATGCTGTGACTAGCATGTCTATCCGAGGGCATAGATGGAAAAGGCATGGTAAGAGACACACTTTGCAATGAATTATCAGCTTTTTACATGCTTCTAAAATAATATTGAGAATTTAGTTGTTTCACATCTTCATTGCTTATAGGTAGACAGCATTTGGGGAGGTTTCATTTTCTTGACTGGTGAACAGGAATCTCAGCGCAATTCAGATGAAGTAGATTCTTTATCTCATTAACCATATTCTTAAAAAAACAAAAAAAACCCAACCAACCAAAAACCCCACAACAACAACCACCAAACAAACAAAACCCACAAAAAAAACCAAAAAACCCCCCAAAACAACAAACAAACAAAAAGGAACGTTACACATACAACCTTTTTATTAAAGGGAGGAGTACACAGTTGCTTCTTCTAAGGGACTGATGTTCCTGTTTTCTTCTGAAAAGTAGTTTCTAGTATTTGGAGCAAAGTAAAAATCTAACAACTTTACCACAGAACCTCATTTATCTTAAATAAAAATTGGCTTTAAGGGTAGAGGGATAAATTATTATGTTTTGGTGGTGGTGGTTAATCCCAACAAACAGCTAAGCCTTACTCATCCTGCAGTGGGATGGGGGAGAGAATTGGAAGAGTACAAGTGAGAAAACTCCCTGAGATAAAGACAGTTAATCAGGTAAAGCAAAAGGCATGCATGCAAGCAAAGCAAAACGGAGTTCATTCACTTCTTCCCCTGGGCAGGCAGGTGTTCAGCCATCCCCAGAAAAGCAGGGCTCCCTCACACATAACCATTACTTACGATGACAAAAGCAATCACTCTGAATAGCCCTCCTCTTCCTCCTCCTTCCCCCAGCTTTATAGACTGAGTATGATACCATGCGGTATGGAATATCCCTTGGGTGAGTTGGGAGTAGCTGTCTCAGCTCTGTCACTCTCCAGGTTTCTGTGTACCCCCAACCTGCTCACTGGTGGGGTGGTGTGAGAAACAGAGAAGGCCTCGGCTCTGTGCAAGCACAGCTCGGGGTAACAAAAACATTTCTGAGTTACCAACACTGTTTGCAGCACAAACCGAAAACACAGCCCCATGCCAGCTACTTTGAAGAAAGTCATCTCTATCCCAGCCAAAATCTGCACATTTGGGCAAACTAATATAAGGGCTTCTACAAAGCAGAACACAGGTCTGGGCTGAGAAGTACAAAAAGTGGTGCTGAATGTAGTGCAAAAGCAGGAATACTAACAAGGGATTACATTAATCTAAATGTTTTATTTCACCAGCTTCAGATGGTGCTGGACCTGTGATTAAAATGGGCAATGACTTCTTCTCTTGGGGTTGTAATTCTGGTAATAGGCCAAGAGTGTGAGTGTAGATAAGAGTGCTTTTCTAATAGATTCAGTGAAGATTTTGTAGTACCAATAAAATTTCTATACAATATGTACCACTTGGACTTTCATAGTATAAGGACAGTCCAGTTAGAAAAATTTTGCCAATCTACTTGTCATTACTGACCAAGAGGTTCAGGTAAGTGTTGATAAAATTATTTTATAAGTATGCTGGGAGAAGGTGACTTTAAAATAATGATCAAACTTCCTGAGCAGTAATGGTACACAATGGTGATAGTAGTGTCAATAGTAAGCTGCCAGAGGGGATGAAGAGCAAAGAAAGAAAAAATAACCAAATTTCTTTTCAATTGATTAAAAACTGCTTAAAACTGTCAGACAAAGCTGAGGAGCAAAACCTTAGTGTCTTTAACTCTAGTGAGAACCAGTAGCAAGTCATTACTGAAATCTCATGGCTGCTAAGGACCATTTTATTCTTCTTTCTTTGGCATTACAGTTATTAAGTATGGGTTATGGATCAGATGCAAGAAAACTGTATGACAGCTCAGTTTTTAAATGGATAAATGCCCTCTGAAGCTTGGCAGTTTTGTTATTTTTGTATGGTTCTGGTGCTTGTTCACATGAGGTGGTGGAGGGCAATGCAACTCAGGGATGCAGAATGCTAGTTCATCCTGAGAAGTTCAGAGTGTATTAAAACGAGCATTCCCTTTTTGTTTACAGGAGAAAAAACAGGAGACAAAAATGTTACAGAATCAGTGTGGCAGCCATCGTTATAAGAACGCAAAATTTTCAGGAAATACAGAAATCTAGAAGTTTTTGCAGTTATTGCCTCCTGACAGGGAGTGGTGCTTGGTGAAGTTCAAAGAAAAATGTGTGGGACAAGTGTGCCCTACAGCAGATAACCGTAGGTGAAAGGGAAATGAGAATAATAGTTGAACTCAGAAATGGGGTGGAGTGCTGTTTGTGACTTGAAAAGTCTTTTTAAAGTCAGAGTGGATGGTCTCCCAGTTTCAAAATTCCTAATAACCTAATTCAGTGCCCCACAATTCCTGATGAAAGAAATACATGAAATGCATCTTCAGGATCAGCATGCAGAAAGAATAACAAGACTTGTGCTTAGTGATGAGTGTTTGAGTTAAAATAAGTACTGGAGTTGGTAGAAATGAGATGACAAACCTTGTACCTCCTGACCATTATTCTCTCTCATGGTGTAAGGGGAAAAACATATTTGAGGATTTATTTTTAAGTATAATAAAAATGTATCTAAATGGATTGGGAAGCGAGAGAAGACAGCTGAGATGTATTTTGATCTTGCACATTATGTGGACCAGGAAATGTCATGAAGCGAAGTATCTCTTGGGAAAGCAAGGGCAGCAATTTTCAATGACTAGCTATTTGTGCAAAAAAATTAAATAGAAGAATTAAAGTGAACCACATTTCCAGCTGAGAAGCATGAGCTTTATTTTTTTCTTGCCTTTTTTAAAAGTCAGTTTACTCTAAAAGTTTTCAGACATTAGATCTTGCTGACCTTTTCTAGAACTCTAGATTGAAGTCAGTTTTGAATAATGTTGACTTAAGATTGAATCTTCTTGTGATACTCTGTAAACTGTTCATTAAGAACAGTTACTTAAAAGGACTTTTTAAATTGAATTATTATTGTGAATTTAGACATCTAAGGTGCCTTTGAGGTGGTGAAGGTTATTTGCAAAATGGATCATAGTGTTTATAGAGTGAGTTGATACTAGCCACCACTAAGCAACAAATTGTTTAGTACTATTGGATTGGATTACTTATAAATTACAAAACTTAAAAAAGGGCATTAATGCTTTGATCCAGCATTATTTTTTGTAGTTTGTTGATTAATAGAAGCCTTAAGTAGCATTTCCATTTCTGTTCCCAAACAGAGGAAATACAGAAAGACTGTTCGGTGTGTAAGGGACATAAATACTTAAATGAGTGTTTATTTACAGAAGTGAGGGCTAAAAACAAGCAAGCCCTATCAGTGCTTTCCTTATTAAAGTAAAATCTTCCTAACTGCCCTATAAAAGAGTTGTTTGGGAAAAACTCTAGTGTAGGGATAATGTGTGTTAGAGAAATAACTCTGATGTAACTGTCTAAGACAAGCTAAGCAGATGTTGGTGAGATATATAACACAACAACAAAGACATCAAATAGTGAAGAAGGACAAGAAGTTACTTTTTTCCCCACTGCAGAAGTTGATTTTCATGTAGTACACGAGGTTTGGAAACATTAGTCTTTGAATTCTCTCTGTGGAGAGAATTTTATTACTTATTTTTATTATTTTTTTTAAAACAGTGTTAATTCCCCAAATAGTTGTAACTTAAAAGAATCTGGAATGAATGTTAATTTTGGAATATCAGCTTGATACTTTTGTGCATAAATCAAAATGCTAACACTGATGTGCAGCATGAGTTTGTGGTGGTTAAAAGTGAATTACAATCCAAATGGGCAGTCTGCCTGTGCAATCTGAGGTAAATGTTCTAGGCAACCATAATAATAAGGTAGAGTGTGGTTGAAATATCTTTTGAATTAAGTCTTAGCAGTTAGTAATCATGAAATGCATTTATCAAGATTGGTTGTACTACTCAAAGCTTTCAGAAATGTGACTCCAAATGCATTTTCCTTCAGCTGCTATGAGTGTATTTATATTAACATTCAAACTGACATAATCATTCAGTTTTGTCTCTACACTATTTAACAGTGTCCTTTGTTTTCTTTTTTTGTTACATTGCCTTGTGCCCTACGTGCAGTATTAATCTCTCTCTCTTTCAAAGGCTAGTCCCTCAGAGTTGTCCATCTTGAAGCAGCATTATCTTCAAAACCAAGCACTGTGAAGCTGAAGGTTTGGTTTAGGTTTTCTTAAGAGTTTTAAAATGAGGAGGGTATGCTACTATAAAGGACATGGATTGTCCAGTCTTATCCTGCCCCGAGACTGTGGATGCTGTGACAGACAGTGTTAATGGGAGTTGAGGTACCCTGTATCCCATTTTTTCCTTAGCTTCCTCTTGTAGTTCAGTTAAACTCCAGAAAGGTATATTTCCTTCCATTAGAAGTAGTTACCAGCACTTGCCTAAAAGGTATAGACATAATGATAATTAGTCAGACCCTTAAATTTTTGGGTTTCTTTTCCTCAGTTCCTTATGATAATGGCTGTTTGGTTATTCCCACAGCTGTGGGAATGCAGCAGTGATGGCTAAAGTGCTGATATCACAGCAGGATGTTACATTTAGAAAGGCACACCACCAAATAGCAGTAACTGGGTATTTCTTCTAAATAACATCTTTAACGACAACAAAAAAAAATCCACCTCCATTTTGCTGAGTTCTGCCGTCTACTCTGAGTCTTTTTTCTTTGGAATTGGGTAATCAGTGCTTTTCTGCCCTTGGTGGGGAAGAGACTGACAGTTCAGCTTTGTTCTGTCCTCCACTTTGTGGGGCAGCGGGAAGGAGGTTGAAGCTTTCCATAGGAGAGGTGCAGGTTCCTCACCATAGTGAAGTTGGAGCAGTGAGGCCAGTCAGAATATTGGTGTCTCCTCAATAACCTTTCTGCACCTGTGTTTTAAGAAAAAAAAGGCTATATTTGATGGTGGTATTGTTACCACTATTGTTTATTTATTATTATTACTGTTGAGGTTCGTGTTGCTCAGTTGTTACCTTTGTTCCTTTGTTGCTGACAGTGGAAGACTTGGAAGGAATAAACAGTTCTAACTTGAGTTTCCTGCCAAATGTCAGGAATTTAGTGGCTAATAGCAGCAGTTATTAATGCCATTTCCTTCTAAAGTGCAGCTTGTTAGATAGATACTTTCATTAGTTGTTGACTAGTTGGAAAGACTCATGATACTTGGAATTTTCAGGTACAATCAGAACTAGCTCTTACACCAGGGAACACTGATGTGCATCCCTGCCAGAATAACCTTCTGGCTCTGTTGTGATCAATGCAGACAGCACAAATGCTAGCGACGAGCACAGTGTTGGAGCCCACCTGACCTAGAAGTACAGTGTGCCTACACAAGAGTCCTCAGCAAGGGGACAGGAGGAGAGAGGATCCCCTCCAGTTACAGAGTAGTTAAACTGCTGCTTGGAAAGTCATCTCATTGTAAATTCCTCTGAGTTTGGACTTGATACTTTTGGTTAAATGTCTGTACTGCCAGCTTCTGTCATGTGCAGTAGCAAACTGGTGGGATAGTCTGGGTGTTCCTTAATTAATCCTTGAGTCTGAATGAGCTGTGTTATGAATAAAACAAGGATTCTGTTGAGCTTTATTCTGAGCTGTGCTTAAGTACATGTTTAGTCTTGTCAAGTTTGTGGCCCTAGTGCTTGCATATAATATACACATATAACACAGAATATACAATCATATAGCATATAATGTATTTCTCACTCTTCTTCACTTGTTTTTCCATGGTATACAGAAATCTCTTTCTGGTTAAAAGTAATTTTTTGAAATGAAGAAAGAAGATGGAAATCAAAGTATGCTTCAGTTGGCTTAGTCATTTCACTGTTAGTTTTCAGGCTGACCACTGTCCAATATGACGACATTGTATGTAGAATTTCTAGTCTTGTATGATAATCCATGAAGTTTACATGCAATTTCATTGTAAAAATAAGCTTCACCTTAGCATGGTGATACATAGAATATACTCAATAGTGAATTGTGGACTGTTCTTTGATTTCTGATAATCTCTTTTATGGCCCTCAAAAATTTCAATTTTGCAAGATCAAGCATAGGCCTTTCTAATATGTGGTGCAGGCCAGTAATTTGAAGATTTAAGTTTGCAGTTGTAGAAATCAAAATTCCATACTCACTAATGTTGCTAATTAACAAGAGGTTAATGTGTACATCTGCTTTAATTTATAATGCTTAAGTCATCTGTATCAGCTTTTGTTTCATGTTTTGTTTCAGCCATCTTTTTTTTTTTTTTTTTCTTATCCATCTTTAATTCTAGAACAACCAGAGAATGGTAATGATGCTACTGAATTGGGCAACTTTATCATACCTGAGATTAGTGTCACAAGTGTGGCTGGAGAGAGGACCGGGAATGGGGAAAAGAGCAGAGCACTAGCAGAGAATGATGTTCAGCATTTACAGGGAGTACAGGAAACAGCTACAGATCCTAGAACTGACAGCAAAGGCATGCCAGAAATCAGGAGGCAAAAATCTGTAAGAAAAATGATGGAGGATGGAATAAGCTCATCTGCCAGAGTGCAGTTTTAGCAGAGCACTTGTAGCTGCACTCTAAGGTACCGCTGTTGATTGAAAGGGTCACTGCTGCATGTTTCAAGAATTAAAGTATGCAGTTAATATATTTGCATGTGTAATAACACAATTGCATGTATTGCACACAGCTTCGTCTGTGCCACAGACAATGACATACTTAAAAGTAGATTTATTTAATCTGGAGAAAAATACACTGAGACTCAACATACATTTGAATTTATTAAAGATATTTATGGAGTTTACAAAATCCAATGATCAATGGTACTAAAAATTCATCAAAGTGAATGTGAAAAGTATTTTGCCATGTACCTCAGATTGCCCAAATTCAACCTTTCACAGTGGAGATCTTGTGTTGTGGTTCAGTTGCCAACTCATACCATCAGACCTGTGATGCAGAAAGTGACCTTTCAGTCCTAAAGCATTCTTGGGTTGCTAAACATGCAGGTACCATAATGGATGTCCTTGGGCATTGATCACATACCTCTGTAATTAACAAGCTTTGCCAAATCATGTAGTGAATACTTGCTCAAAATAAGATTTACACTTTTTTTTATTGTTCTGTTGGTACCTTCTAATCTCTGTACTTCTAATTTCCTGCATGAATTAACAAGTATGCATTTATCTTTTTTTTTTTTCCCCAAAATCACAAGAAAACAAGATTGGGGGCATGCATTTTGATCTAGTTAATGTGGCATTTTTTGCTGTAACTCTGTATCCTAATGAATCTTAATTCCAAAATGTCATGGAAAATAGGTAAGTGTTTTGTCTTCTGTTTTCTGCTCTGTTGCTTTACAGCTTCATGCTTGTAAATATCAAAATTAAGCAATATGTAAAATCAATAAATGTGAGAGAGTCAATTGCTAATTCTTTATTTCTGTTTCTACCAATGCAGGTAATTCTGACTTAGGAATTCAAGAAGAACTGATAGAAGTATCTGAAACTGATGAAGGGTTTTACTCTAGGGCTGCTTCTAGTACAAGTCAGCCTGCCCTATCTAACAGCAGCAACACGAGCAGTAAGAACCTCCTAGGGAAGAGTCAACGAAGATCTGGAGGAAACAAAGCTGGAGGAAAAGAAAAAGAAGGAGAAACCTGCAGAGACCACTTATCACGGAAACAAACTCAGAGAGCCATGAGTGAGAATCTAGAGCTTGTCTCTCTGAAGAGACTGACACTGACAACTAGCCAGTCCCTGCCTAAGCCTGGCAGCCATAGTCTGGCCAGAACAACCACTACTGTATTTAGTAAATCCTTTGAACAGGTCAGTGGTGTCACAGTTCCAAATAATCGTGGTGGTGTCTCTGGTACAGAGGCAAACAGGTTTTCAGCTTGCAGTCTTCAGGAGGAAAAACTGATATATGGAACTGAAAGAACAGATCTTCCAATTTTAGGCAAACAACCTAATCAGCAGCGACCTCCAAGTATTAGCATAACTTTGTCAACAGATTGATATTAAATTAGCCATTATGAAAAATAAATTATTGAGGAATTGTCCTGATACTGGTACATTAAACTCCTTAATATGCTATGCATTACTTCCATAAACCTCAAGCCCGTAAGTTCTTACTTGGCTCACATTTGACAGTGAGTAGACAACAGTTGTAATTACTTTGAGTCAACTTCTCATATAGCTTGGAAAGTTCCTCTTTCTGCAGCTACGTGAGAAATTTACACCTTCACTAGTTGAAGAAGCATTGATTGGTTGTTTGGCCACTGACCAAGGTGTATGTGGCTTCTTGTAGATGTGTGGTGTGGGAACAAATAAAACCTCTCTCCCAGATTCTGCTTTTTCACTACTACTTGGCATAGGCAAAACTGCAAATGTTACTGTTTTTTTTTTTTTAGGGGGAGACTTGCAGTATTGTCATGAAGTTTTGGAACAGCATAGTAAGAACATTGTCTTACATTAGCCATGAGAAAGCTGTGCTTACATGTAAGGTTAAAACTAGAAGCATCACTTCAGTGTTTGATGTTACAGTTGATTTTGTAATGGTGTTTAGTACATGTTTCAATGTTCATACTTTTTTAGGAGTCCAATTTATAAATGCATTTTGGTTTTCCTGTATGTCTTCAAAACTGAGTCAAAAGTCATAGAGCAGCAGTACTTGTGGAGTTGGGAGTAATTGGGAGTTATCAATTGCTATAGTAGTAACTCTTTAGACTTAGAAATTATGTGACAGACTCTTTCTTTAGGATTCTTAAGTATCAATTGCAAAGCTACTCCTTGAAAAGTCCATCACCAATATTTTTATTGTTGATGGGGAAGAGATGTGCTTGTGTATTAATATTATGTAGGAAGTATGAGCCCTTTGCACTGACTTGAGCAAATTAGGAGTGTGAATGTGTCTAATGTGAGCTTTGTACTTGAGACTAAGAGAATACTACCAAAGGATGTGTAACTTGCAAGCACAAAGGGAAATTATAATGTAAATATAATTAGCACTGTACTTCTTAGTCTTTTATATCTATTATTTTTCTAGTTGGAAATTCTAAACCAGCAGCCTGTTCAAGGTTACCTAACCCTTAACCTTCAGTGAGTTTGTTTGATACCGACTTTTATAATGTTAGGATTTTAATTAAAAAACAACATTAAAACTTCTTAAGCAGAAATTTGAAGAAGCACTAGCTGACAAAACCACTCCAGTAGCAGTGATTAGGTGATAAACAGACTGTTACTATGAGTGAAGAAATATGATGAAGATCTAAGGAATAGTCGTTCCCAACTGCCCAGATTTCTGCAGCTCTTAATCCATTATGGTCAAGAACCTTGTAGGAAAACAAACGTTAAAGTCTGGTAGACTTTCCCATTTTCCTGGAAATAAGTTTAAATATTCCTTTTTGACTTAAACTGAAGCACAAATAGCCTTTAGGCAGCTAATGTTATTCAGGTTTATAGCAATTAATAAGCTGGTTGATTAATGAAAAGAGAGGAGGAGACAGTTGATAGGGACAAATAAGTTGTATAATTGTACTACTAAGACTGCAGGCTAGATGTGTACATTCCTTAAAATTTACCAAAGTATGTAGAATAACTGCATCAGTCTGTAGGTGTTTGTCTTCACCTGAGAGTCTGAGTTTTAAGGGACTGTGCCACACTTTTTTGTTCTTCACTTTGTTGTGTGATGCTATTATATTCTAGCAGTATAGTATTCCACCTTTTTAGAGTGGAATGCTTTCATAATTGTACATGAAAACTTAATTTCAAATGTATAAACTACAAGTTTGCCTGTTTAGTTTTTAATACTTTGACTAATGAAAGTGGTTCTTTGAGGTGGTATGTTTTTTAAATACTTTGTACAGCAGAAGATTTTGCCTCTTTTTTAAAAGGCTTTTCTGCAATACACATTAGACAGCACATTTGTTTCAGACTGGCTAGTACCTGTGGTTGCTGGAGCAGGCATAACCACAGCAACAGAAGGGTGTTAGACAGCCAGTAGTAGGCACTGGCTTGCACTGCACACATCGGATGCACAGCTCTTCCTTCCCTCAAAATTTGTTCCGGTTGTTACAAAGAAATAACCTGCAGAACTCACAGCAGCCTCCTGATCTGCTTTTGCAGTGTAGGACTGAAGAATACTTTGGGAAAATTTTGCAGTGATTTAAATTGAGACTTAAACTACAATAGATAAATAAAATTGCAATAGACAGATATTTGTTGCAGTGGTATTATTTGTGAGTTAGTGTTAAAGGACTTAAGTAATTTTAGTGGTTTTGGTTTGTTTCATTTAATTCATCATTGTCTACTATGATTGTCAACAATCTTTTGAGATGGGTGTTGGTATAAAATATATTTATTATATTGGGAATATTTAGTCCCTTTAGCTCTAAATAATTAGATTTTTGTAGGATCTAAAATGCCGTACAATGTAGATAAGTAACATAATGCTCACAATACTGTTAGCTACAAGTCAAATGGTGTTGAAAAAAATGGTTTATCCTTCTATCCAGCTGATGTGGCTTGAACCCAAGATACGGACTCATATTGGAACAACTGAAATAACTAAAGCTTCATACATTTTGAGGAAATGATAAAAGGAAGGGTTCTTTGTACTATAGGCTGCTTTTTCCATACGTATGGCTTCATATAAATATGTGTGTATTGGTCTCTGGAGCAGTTTACACAGTGAACATGTTTTTGTGAGCTGACATCACACCTTGACAATGATTGAGTCTAAAGAGTTTATTTCCTGATATGAGTACCAAAACTTTGTTGTGCTTCCTTCTTTTCTTAAAAATGGAAAAGATAAAGACAGGATAGGAGAGGGGGATGGGGGGATAGTAAGGCAGGAAACAGATATTTCTAAGTAAACCTCTCTTTTCATGATATTTCTAAAATTGTCAAACTCTGGGGGTTTGGGCATTGTCTGATCCCTTTAGACTGTTGAATGGAAAATGTATGTTAAAGAAGTAAATGTCTTTTAACAGTATAAAGAAAACCTGTTAAAACTCCCCATATTATGGTGTCCCCAGGAGTGGGTAGTTCTGATGAATATCTTCTGAACATACACAGCTGCAACATCGTGCAGGAAGAATGTTGTGTAGGAGTGAATCATCTCACATTGTAATAAGAGAAGTTGTTTCGGTGCTGACGTTTATAACTGACCGTACTGTTTTAAATCAGAGGGCACTGTTTCCAAGGATGGCTTTGAACAGCAACACTTCTAAAACTGTTGAAACTGAGAATTGTTTTTGTTGTGAGGATCTGTAACATTTGGGCACAAAACAAATGACCTCTAACCACTGATTGCAGTGACTTTTCTGAATGGATTGGAGTGTCTTGAATTGCCTTGATTCCTAACAAATTTGAAAGGTACAGAAATATATAGCTATTTTAGCCACACTTGTCTCTAATGAAGTTTCCTATGAGGATTCTAGAAATTTCTGACTTAATTGTCCAATACCTTTTGTCAGTGTTTATGGCTTACCATGCTGTATATAGGTGTGTTAATATATTGCCTTTTGTATAATTTTACTTCTAAGACTATATGTGTACATTCCTTATTATTCACTGAAGTCTGTGGAATATCTGCCTGAGTCTGTAGATGTTGTCACACAAGAACCTGAATTTAAATGACTGCCACACTTTGTCTCATTCTTCAGCTCATTATGTGACACTGTTCTTTGTTTCAGTAACACACTATTTCACTTTTTTTTGCAGTGAAGTGTTCTCTTACATGGAAACTTACATTCCTAATGTATAAATTACAAGGTTGTCTTTTTAGTGTTTAATAATTTTGGCAGTAAAATAAATTGGGTTTTTTTGAAGCAGTATGCTTTTGTAGATACTTTGTACAATGGAATATTTTGCCTCTTTTACAGTCTGTTGAAATACACTTTACATAATAATATATTTCTACAGTTTGCATTATACACATCTGGAAGTCACAGTAAGGTTGACTGCATTACTTAAAATATGCTACTATCCATTTTACAGACTGTAGGCTCTGCAAATGCAGCCTTGCCAGGTGGGACACCATGGCTGAGAAACACTGACAGGTGAGGGGTGAGTTCAAGCAGATGAGTTGTAAATTGTCAGAAGCAGGTGATGATCCTGTCAATAACGTGGCCTTTCTTGGGCAACTTGATACTTTGGTGGTCTTAATATAACAGCCATTGATACACATCCATTATCTGCAATATGTCTTCATCACTAGATTTTTTTTTTTTTATGCTGCAGTCATCACTCTGTGACCTGATGGTGAACTGGAGGCTGTTGTCTGTCTTTGCTGCAAGAGCAGGTGTGACTGGCTCACATTTCCCTTTGTTCATGGAGACCCCTAGGGCTGCTTCTGTCAGGCCCCTGTCTCTGCTGGTTGCCTGAGGTTTTTTGCAGGAGCAGGAGTTGGTACTGCCCTTTACACTTCCTGAGATTTGTGTATTGGCTCATGTCTCCTGCCCACTGGTGTCCCTATGAATGGCAGTGTATCCCTCTGGGCTTTCAGCCTCTCCTTCTGGTCAAACGTGCTGAGGATGAGCTCTGTCCTATCCTTCATTAACAAAGATACTGAACTGTCCTGCCCTGGATCTTGACCCCTGGAGTTCACCAGTAAGGCCAGGTGTCCAGCTGGGCTTTGTGCCACTGGTCAGAGCCCTTTGAGCTTGGAACTTGAGGCAATTTTCTGTGCTCTTGAGATCCAGCGTTCCTGGGATATGCTCTTGCTGGTAACAGTAGAAGCAACAGTGTCTTTTCCCTATGTTCTGTCAGCAGGTCTTCTACCCCACTTAGATGTGAAGCCCTGTATTTCCCTAGTCTTCCTGTTGGTGATTCTCTCTCATGTGAAGCTTTATTTGTTGTCCTTCACCTCCCTTGCCAGATCCTATTTTTGGGGCTTTGGCTTTCCTAACCGCATCTGTGCATGTTTGGATGGTGCATCTCCCTAGGTCCCCTGCTCTTGCTTCCACCTTGTCTGTGCTGCTTATGTCTTGCATGCTTCTTTTTCATGTTTAGTCAAGAACTCCAGGCATCCATGCCTCCTGGCACCTCTGTTTTTCTGTATGTAGCCATAGGCCATTTTTGAGCCTAGAAGAGATCATTCTTGAACATTCACCAGCTCTCGTGGGCTTTTCTCACTAGGATGGTCTCCCATTGACATCTACAGAGCAGATTGATGTGCAAGGCAGGTTCTGTTGCGTAGGTTCAGGGTCGTGATCCTGCATTTTATTGGAGGGTTTTTTTTCCTTTCCCCTTGCAAATGTAGTTTCTGGTGGAATGCTGTGGAAAAACCTGGATGAATGCAAAGAGTTGTAGTAGATGGCAGCAGTGGGAGATCTCACTGCATAGTTTCACTCTTTTCAAATGTCAGTCATTACCTTTTTCTGTTGAATGGGCAAAACTCAATTTCATTTATTTCATTTAAATAGAAAGGAAATCGGCATCTGAACATTGAAGAAGGTAAGTTTTCCTTTGCAAAAGGTACAAATTAGACTTGATGCTGTGATTGTCCTATGAATGTGTAGGATTTGCAGTTTCAGTTACAGTGAGTGAAAGGCAGAGTTTAGAATGGGCTCTTATGTCATTTCAGGCTGGAATACGTATTGATTAGTGAAATACAATATGAATTTGAATACCTCTTTCCAAAATATGGTACTGCAAAGTACAGCCCTTAATTGGAAGAGGAGAGCAGGTGAGAGCCTGCTGGACGATTCACAAGGAAAGGAATGTGTGAAGGTATTACAGGGAATTGGAGACCAGTTAAAGGAATTACATTTGTTCCTACAGACTTCACAGCTGGTTGCCTGCATTAAGCATGTAATAATTATCTTTCATATTTTATGTTATCTAGCTCTGCATTAAAGATGACTTCAGTATGGGGGTTTTCTCCCAACCCACAGCTGCCAGGTAATAAACATATCTGCTTATTCAGGATAGTGGGAAGAATGTCACCGTGACTCCAGAAACCTTTGTGCAACAAGCCTTCACACTGCACTGTGCTTGCTTCGTTAGCTTGATTCCTAAAATAAGGTTGTGTTTAATCATCTGTTACTCCCCATATGCTGGGACAATACAGAAATTTAATGGTGTGGAAAGACTTGTGGAAGTCAGTCTGAGTCACCCCACACTTCTGACAAGCTGCCTAGTTGTTATTCTCATCACTAGTGCTGACTAATACTGGCAGTCCTCCGCGTAGAGTTTCTTGGTCTGGCATATGATGATTTTCTGCTGTGAGAGGGCCCATTTCAGAGGAGGTGAGAAGAAATACCAGCTTTTCCCTCTACAACACACAACAAAGTAAATGAAGATAAGTATTGGCATAAGAAGTCCTCAATTTGGATATGATTTTCCAGTGTTTCTGCAATACAAATCGTGAACCAGAATAATGAAAATTCAGTGCTTTTTCCAAAAAGATACTTTCTTTGTGCATGGAACTTGAATATGATAGAGTCACAGAAAGGACCTTAAAGATGATCTAGTTCCAACCCCCCTGCCATGGGCCCAGATGCCACCTACTACACAAGGTTGTTCAGAGCCTTGTCCAGCCTGGCCTTGAACACCTTCTGGGATGGGGCATCCACATCTCTGAGCAATCTGTTCCAGTGCCTCATTGCTATCACAGTAGTTTTTTCCTAATATCTAAACCTGTTCTCCTACAGTTTGCAGCTATTCTGCCTTGTCCTGTCACTGCATGCTCTTGTAAATCACCTTTGATTTCACTGAATCATTGAATATTGTATTTGATGCCTATTAAAGTGGGAACAGAGCAGTGGCTCATTTAAAAGATACGTATAAAAACATAGACGTGTGTATATATACATTTTTACACATGTATACAGATACATATGTTCTCACCTTCAGCTAGCTGGGTATGGAGATCGTAGAACTGTCAGGGAGAGCGCCAGAGCCGGCAAAGGCTTGGACCAGCACTGATGTTGATGTCCTGAGGTACCACCTAAAGCAGACGTATGTAGGCACTGCAAGGTTGTATTGTTACTGATATATTTTCCTTGTGGTATTACCTACCAAGAGTAGATTGATTTGAATATAAATTTTAAAGGTTCTTTTACTTCTTAAAGGTTTGTTTTCTAAAAGTCATAATAGTCATATTTTCTTTTGCCTTTTTAGTGGTTAAAATGCATTGTATTTTCATTACTGTTAATAACCTGCAGTTCAGACTTTGCTAATAATTGGGAGCAAATTGGAATAGTATTATATACAATAACGTTTTGTGAGCCAACTGTCACACCAAATGTCATCAATGTTCAGCAGACTATCCTGCCCCTAAAATGTTGGTGTTTAAGAAATTGGCTATAATAAATCACAAAGGGGAAATACCTTCACAAGGTAACAGCATTGGTATTTCCTAGGAAACTGTTTACTTGTTAGTTCATTGGGATTTATATTCCTCATTTTAGCCATTAGAGAAAACCAATCCAAATGCTATTTAGCAAAACAACTGATTTCAGCTCTCCCTGTATTGACTGAGGAAGGATACAGGCACTGTCGTACCAATTCAGTGCATTCTGAGCTAGGGAGATCCTTTCTGACACCTGCAAAGTGTTCATCCCATCTCTTACTTCCTCTCATCCTGAACAACTGGCTTAGCATTGCTGCCTTCTTACTGATTCCGACTGAATTGAATCCGTACGTTCCCCTTCTTGCTGCATTAAGCCAAAAGAAGCTTTAGCATAGCATCAGTGGCTTCAGCAGAGCTCTGAATGTCAGCAGCTGTCCTCTTTTCTAAAGGCCTTACAAGCCGGCAGATGTCTAGGAAAAATAGATCTGCTTTAGTAGTTTTCTGGCCAGGCTTTAAAGATCAGCTTGTGGACAGGTGCTGGGATTTAAAACTCCAACTGCATCTGTTCAGATTATTTGACTAATCATGAAGTAGTTGCATTTTTAAATGTCTAAAGCAGGGAAGAAGGAAAAACTGGAGCACGAATCTAGCGTTCCTCTGTCTGCTCTTCTTGCTTCATGATCCCACTTCAAAAGCTGGTAAAGCTATTACATACTTTTAATTTTAAGGGGGAATAGCAGCAAGGCTGATAAAGCTTCCTTCCAGCTGTATGATACCTGTTTAGTTCTGGCTGAGTCCTCTGACAAATCTTGGTTCTTAACTATTAGAATTCAGAAAAAAGCTCTTTGGCTGCCTCCATACTGTGTCAAATTTGTAACTTTCAGCTTCTTTGGTTATCTGTGGGAACGTGCTTTTTCCTGCTACCAGTGTAGGAAACTATGTTACAAAAACATTGCCATTGAATCCGGCATGAACATGAATGGGTTTCAGGTGTTCAAGGCATCCCCGGCTCAGTGAAAGACCGAGGAGAGATTTTCATCACTTCTTTAGTCTTTGCCCAAGACAAGCTTCCTGACCACCATCAGGTGTGTTAAAATGCTGCAAGCCCGCTAGCCCAGTGCTGAGGTGTTCACATGGCTGCCAGTTCTGCAAGGGGCCATAGGAATGAGGTCAGAGACCAGTGCAATGCAGCTTCTGAATGGATTAGTTCCCTGCTTTGGCATCATTACCCAAAATAAAATGTTCTTATGGATAAATAACTTGAAGCAATACAGAGCAATGGGTTTTTCCAAGATCCCCATTGTATGACCCATCTTTATCATAAAGTCTGGCATGTGTGATACATTCTGCAGCACAATACATGTGCCCTATCCTCGACAAATGTCAGTGCTTTTGTACCTTATGAGCTGTATTGGATAAAAACCTGTGATGATTGAGAGCACAAAGAGTTTTGACATACTCTGGTAATGTGAGATGAGTAACTTCTTAAATACCCAAAGAAAATTAGTTATTAGGTAGATCTACTTATAAGGTACCTGATGTTGTAATTTATTTTCAGGCAGAAAAGCAGCCCCTTGGAAGAATCTTGATTTGTTCTTGAGATATTGAACAGTTTTAATATGCCTTGACATTCAGTACCACATTCATAATCCCTGTAATTATTCCTTCCTACTCTAATAAGAGTAGGCAGTGTACAGCCTACAGTAGTGCTGAGGGATAGTTTTGTTTCATGCTTGAAAGGAAGAACATGTTGTATAAAGCACACTTTGTACTGAGCTGTGGGAAATTAGGTGAATGGGAAGTGAAACCAGGGACTTTAAGGGCAGTTCAAACTGTCTGGTGTGCTTCCTCTCTCTCTGTCTCTGTGAGCCGTTTTGAATGAATGAAGAAACTGTGCAAAGTGAGATGCACAACTGAGAGCTTACCGGAGGGGGCAGAGCTTTTGGAAGAAAGCTCTCCCATGGCTCCCACCTGATGCAAAGGCAGGCATTATCCCATTGGGCAGAGCTTGTGCTATGGCAATCTCCCCCTTCTCTGTCCCAGCCTCCTTAGAGAGGAACTTGGAGTGCTTGGTACTACCACAGTAACAAATACAAGAAATTTAATGTTGAAACAACCCTACATAGGACTAGAAAATTTGTGGGCAGCACTAGTGGCTGCCCTCTCCTATGTAGGTTTAAGCATTGATGATTTTCTTGTCATGCTTTACTGTCAAGAAATGACTGGTACCTTTTGGAAAGGAAAAAACCAAATGGTCAAAGAAACTTTAGACATAAAGAACAGTCTCTGGCATTTGTCACCTTATGAAGGGGAGAAGTCTTGTGTGGAAAGCTGGCATTGAACAAAGAATTCCCTTAAAGAGTGTACTTGAGCACTTGTAAGGAACTGAATGAAGAGGGAGAAGAGAACCTACAGTCTAGAGGGATCAGAAGGTCTTTGTGGTGAACTATTTCTAGAACAAAGCTAAATTCAACGTTTGCAAAAGAAATTAAAATATGAGTACAGATTCCTTAACTGTAAAAACAGAACAAGGGATAAACCACAAAGGGGAAGGAGCAGGAAGGGGGGCTGAGTCAAACAAGTATAAGAAAGTATTTTCCAGGAGATTGACATTGCCACCCATGGTCAGTCAGTGTAAGGACAGAGCGCTGCACGTTCAGAGGCTAAAGGTGTGTTTCCGCTGTCACTGTCACCACTGCTTCACTGAAATGACAGTGGAAGCTTGGGCATCCCAGGCAGAGCACAGCCTGAGCTGTGCATCATTCTCCCTGCAGGCACCACGGTGACCCCCACAGGTTCCGTTATGTGCCATGGTATGTGGTCTGAATAGAGTGGACTCCTTATGCCAAGAAGAACAATCCAGAGACTTGAAGCAAGTGTAATGGCAGTCTCCCACTGGTTTGTTGGACTGTGCTATACGAAGTACTTTCATGAACCTTTTCCTTTGCAGTTTTCATTGCCTGGATGGATGACAATGAAGCACAGCAGGGCTACAGTCCTGATATCACTCTGTGGGATCTTCTGTCAGAAGTGTGATCTGACTTGACCATATTTGCTCAAATCAATATCTGTTCAGTGGGCAAGGTACTAGCTAGTATAAACTCCTCTCTAGCCTTGCCAGTCACCTCTTCTAACCTCTACCCTATTCTGACAAGCAAATCAAAATGTTGAGTCAAATAAAACACCGAGCACCTGTGACAGCAAGCCATCATGTGGAAAACAGAAGAAAGTCTAAAAGGAGGTTCAAGGTGCCTTGGCAGCCTTTTTTTCTGTGGACTAAAATACAGTCCTTAGGAAAGGAAACAGCATAAGAGAAAATAAAAAGTCTCATTCAAAAACAAATGTGGAACACCTGTGTCACTTTTCACACACCACTGTACCTCTTCATAGATGTGGACATGACTGTTATCAACTGAACTCATCCCAATTCATATTTCTTGCGAAAATTTTGGTTTTCTGTAGAGTTATATAGAAATTGACTGAATTATATGAAAAAACGCTATGAGAACATGTGATAAAAGAGAAATACTGGTTAGATAATAAAACAGATAAAACCTTAATTTCTTAAAGCAACTGCATTGTATAGATGAAATGAGAGGTTTTGCTGTCATAGTTGATCTGTGCTAATTACAGTAATTATAATACTTGCAGAGAAGAAAATTTGCAAAAAGTGTATTAAGTGTACAGCACTCAGCTGCTTGTCAGTTGAAAGGAAGGCAAGTTAATTGAATGTAACAGTCTATCCTCTTCCTCTTGTTAATCAGTTGTTAATTATAATGTGCAGCTACATGACCATATGTCACTTGCTCTGGTATAACAGTACTGTGTCATGTTATTGATCACCACAGTGGGAGAGCTGAAAGCTGCTCTAGCCCTGTGCTAAATACCTTACAGAGGGTGAGTGGTTTCAGTGTTGCATAAAACTAATCTTCAGTCAAAGTGTGAGAACTAAAATTAGGCCATATATATCCTACCAGAATCTAACATACATTTAGTGTCTTGAATCAGTCTGTGGTTTATTATTACTATATATTGTAAGTAGACAGAAAAATAGAATACTTGAGGTTGGAAAGGATCTTCAAGATCATTGAATCCAATCATTAATCTAACACTGCCCAATCCACCACAAAACTATGTCCCCAAGTGCCACATCTATACATCTTTTAAAGACCTCCTTGTATGGTGACTCCACCACTTTCCTGGGTAGCCTGTTCCAGTCTTTGACAACCCTTCAAGGGCAAGAATTTTTTCTAACATTCCATCTATTTAGAATGGATTTTTTTTCCATTTTTTCCATCTATTTTCCATCTACCCTGACACAACTTGAGGCTCTTTCCTCTTGTCCTGTCACTTGTTGCCTGAGAGACTGATCCCCACCTTTGCTGTAGTGATAAGGTCCCCACTCAGCCTCCTTTTCTTCAGGCTAAACACCCCCAGGTCCCTCAGCTGCTCCTCTTAAGTCTTGTGCTCCAGACCCCTCACCAGTGTCATTGCCCTTTGGACTTGAAACCAAAATAAAATAGATGAAGTGGCAGAAATATCTCCTAGGAGCAGGCACAGAATTACTGAGAAAAGAGCTGTTGGCAAGTGCATTTTTTCTATAGACTTGTTGAAGCTATGGAGAGCTGTCCAAAACTGATTTAATGTCCCCAGGTATCTGGAAATGGACTACTTTTAATCTATAGCAGCTTTGGTTGTCCACTAAAAGCCAAGTGTGATTTTGAAATTAGTGTCCCATAGAAATGAATTCTCCACCTCTCCTCTTCTGATGGATTTTCAGGCCCAAGGACTAGTCTGTGTAGGTGCAGAACTGCAAATGAGTGTGGGAATGAAGACAAAGCCATAAATCTGAGGCCAGCTGTTTGGTGTAGTAAAGCCCAAGGCTGTAACATGCAGCCACTGGAAATAAGATAATGGCATAGTTACTGCAATTAAAAAAGAATAATAAGGAATATCTGCTAGAATATGTTGCCAGATATTCCTCTAACTTTCCACCATGTAAGCACTTTGCATCTGTGAGGATCAAGCTGAATATAAAAGTAGGTATGTGGTATGAAGAGCCATATAGGGCGGTAGAGAAGGCTGCTTAATGAAGCTAATCAGGCTAATAGTGAAAGGGAGGCACTTCCCAGTACAGATCCTTTGTGTCTTCTGCTCTGCTTTGGGTAGCTCAATATTGGACATTGAATGAAAAAAATCTGTGGTTTGTGATGCCAGAAAAAAACATTATTAGTTCAGTTTGTTAGACTGTGCATACTATAGCCAATGTGTTTAATCATTTTAATTCCCTATTAATGAAATAAATATGTGAGAACCACGTTGAAAAGGGGAGTCAAGTCTTTTCAACATTAAGTTGTTTGAAGGTGAGAAGGCATCCAGCTACCTTCAACTATAGAAGAAAGCATGCTGGTTAAACATTCATTTGTCCCCGTGTCTGGAAAACAGGGAGTTGGGTATCTGCCTAAACATTTGCAGTAAGTTACATTGAGTACTCCAAAGCATGGGTAAAAAATTAAAGGAAGATTAAAGGGTAATTAATGCTTTGCCCATTTAGATCAGAGCCCTGGATGTCACTTTCTTCCCACAAAATCTGCAGCCAGAAAGGATTGCTCCAAAAGGAGAGCATAGCATTGATCTGATTTGAACAGATGAGATACAGTATTACTTCTTCTGTCACTATTCACAGCACTTCATGGGAGGCTTTAGCACCCTTTCACAGTATTTCCACTAGCCTGGAATGAAGGTGGATGTTTGTTTTCTATCAGCAACCAGCTTCTGATTCAGTAAGAGTGGCAGTGTTTATGTCCGTGACAGCAGAATATCCTCCTTCATCTCAGACTGCTTTTGTTTCACCTACCTTCCTTAACCTTGTTTTTTTAGGTACATGGTTTCATAAATCTCTTTCATGCAGATTATTACTTGAAAGTCAGTGGCTTTCAAATCTGTTTTTCCAGGCCAATATTGAGAAACCTCATGGAACAGAGCTTTCAACATGTGAGCTCTGAGATTTCTGTAGTGGTTTGCTCTGCTTGGTGCTACATCTTTGGTGCTGCAGCTCTGGTTTTGGAGCATCTCTGGAGTTCATCTTTCAGTCATATGTGGTTGCTCAAATGGTGTATCTGCCATGTCTGCTGTGACGTAACAGCTCTCTCTAATTTGGTTGAGCCTTGGGTTGCTCCCCTCACCTTGGCCCTCATAGGAAGCCGTGAGCAGAAGAGCAGGTGGTGATCATTCTGGGGCTCCCTGTTCCAAAAGGCCAAGATGAACAGCATTTCTGAGACACTTTTACTTCTGAAAGTACAGAAATCTATACAAAGACCTGGTATCTACTCAAACGCCAGACTTTTTGGGGCAGCACGCCCAGAAATGTTGGCATTTGAATTGAAAATCTAAGTGTTCATACATCCCACTGCCTGCATTTGTGTGTATAATTATGGTATGGATCTCTCACAGGCAGAAACAAAAACACCAGTCTGTTTTTTCCCTTTTACTCAGATGGTATTTTGCAATGTGTGTATCTTTCACAGGCTCACATGGGTACAAACTCTTCCTGAGAGCTGTTCTTGGTTAGTGGTACTGCCTCCATCTAGCTCTTTGTAGGCTTACTTGGAAGTTGCAGTGACAGAGAACAAAGAAACAGGAGTCCTTCTGCATAAGGAACAACTACTATTTATGATTCCTGTGAAGGAGGGAAGTGGAATATCCCAGGTAAAAAAGACATGACGGCAACTAATACCACTGAGAACCTACACAGATATCACAGTGTTACAGCCTGAGGTAAATGGAATTTTTTTGTCCTTCTTGCATGATGGACTGAATGTTTTCAGAGAACATGGTCATAATCTCTCTAAAATATATAATTTAATGCCTTGTGGAGTCTTTGACAGGACACGGGTGAATGCTCTGTTGACATGTAAATGAAGCTTGTAAATATTAATGTCTTCATTATCAGTGAAAGAAACTCTAAAATTTGGAGAGGATACAGACAATATCCCCCATGTCTGCTGAAGCACAGATTTATTGAAATGCTGAAATGTGTGTGAAATTTACCAGAACACTGGGGTGGCCAATTTAAACAGCTTGAAAAAAACCAAAATTATGCCTGCCAAAATAGTAAATGGACAACTGATAATCTGTATTTCCCAAGACATGTGCTGGAGAATTTGAACACACTGCTCCCACTGATGTCATGAAGTTAATACTCCATATTTACAGTTAGTGGGAGAAAACCAAACCATTCCTGGTTCAGC
Organism: Formicarius rufipectus; assembly: GCA_013399695.1. Taxonomy (NCBI): domain Eukaryota; kingdom Metazoa; phylum Chordata; class Aves; order Passeriformes; family Formicariidae; genus Formicarius; species Formicarius rufipectus. The sequence continues at coordinate 993,037 of VXAU01001865.1, forward strand.
ATCTTTTCACTTGCACCCAGCAATGTGATAAGTTATTGCTGACAGGAGGCAAAATGCTGACTTTATGAAGCTGAGGTTTGCTAGTCCTGACCAGTGCTGGGTATGAAATCAAGAGGAGGGAGTCTGCATTCAGCAGTCAGTGTTAGTGTGCAACTACATGACATGTAGGGTAACACAGTGAAGTCACTAATTAGTCTTTGTAGCTAGTTATTAAAATATTGATCAGCTGAAAACTGAACAGCAGGAGCTTGCATGCTTATGGCTTTTAGCCTTTTTTTTAGCTACTCATTGAAAGTAAAATCTTAAAAGCCATTCTTTCAGTAACCTTGTTCTTCTCTCTGTAACTGGATTCATTTGTGACACTAGGGCTAAGATATGTTCCTTACATCTGTGATTTGTGACACAGATGCAGTTAAATGGGATAGCCTGAAAACTCCAGCTGCCTTAATGGGTGAAAAAAATTGCAGATGCATGGTACAATACCTTAAAGATAACAGAACTTCACTGATCTAACAGTTTATGAGTGCTAGGGATAAGTATCTGGACACCCCAGGGACTGGAAGCTGCAAGGCTCGATTTATTGAAGATGGAGATAAACCAAATTTTGCACAAGCTACAATTTGCATTTTTTTCCTAATGTTGAGATCTAATTAAAAATGGAAGATAAATCTGGTTTAAAATGACCATGGAGAAATAATTTTATTCATTGCACTTAAAGTGAAACAAACAGTAGTTTAGAAAATGCATTGTAACCACACTCCATTACACAGCAAACATGGCAAATACTGAATTTACTATAAAATCATACAAAAGCCAGAGAGGCAGAAAGACAATAAAACCCTTAAAAACCTAGTGTGAACAAGGTTAAGAAGCTTTTGTGCAAATAGATTTATTCCTGGCTTGGAGCCAAGTCAAGAATAAGAAATTATTATAGATAGATTCCTAGAAGGTGTAATAGAAGTTTCAGCAGACTGTTGGAGGGTGAAGTATATCAAGAACGAGGTTAACAACTAGTAGTTTCATATAATTTAAGCAGAGTCTGCTCACAGGCAGCAGACTCCACAGAATTCTAAACACAGAAGCAATTGTTGGTGTTCTTTTACAATTTGTGACAGTAAGTATAAACATGTTTGATTTACTAAGAGAAGGATGCTTCAGCGCACATTTGAGGGTCCTGGCAACTTGACAGTAACAGGTTTTAAGTTCCATAGATGTGGAAGTGTTTTTCCCCTGTCATTAAAACTCTCACCTCTGAAGGAACATTATCAGAGTAAATGATCTTGACCAAATACAGGCTTTATAGATAGTATATTCCTTTTTTTTTTTTTTTTTAAATCCAAAAGTAAGTATACTTTTCCAATAAAATACTATTGTATTTTTTGTCACAGGTACAGAACATCATGTTCTCTATTCAGACAGTACATACATCTATCCCTTTGTTTCTATGTAAAGAAATAGAGGGACAGGCTTTTGACCAATCTGCCTATGGCAACAGCTGCTGCTCTAAGTTATTTTGCACTATCTGTAACTGAGCTGGAACATACTCAGTAGAATAAACACAGCTGTATGTAACAAGGATGTGTTTCTGAGGTAGTAATATCTTAACTGTTCCTAAAGCACTAATTTCTTGAACATTTTACACATATATTAAAAAGAAAATAAAAAGAAGTTGGGTACAAAGAAAAGAAAATACAGACCGTCTAGGATTAGTATAGGAAAAGATCACTGTGGAGCTTACAGCAGGAAAAACCTGCCATGCTCCCAAAAATTCAGACTTATTTCCCTTTAATAATGGTTACCAGTTTTCAGCAATGTATAAGTAGGGATGAATAAAATAAATTTGACACTGGAAAACACATTTCTCAAAGCAGCAGTTTTAGTTAATTGAACTGTTATCTTTCTTGCTTCTTCTTGAGCTAAGGGATCCAGTGGTTTACTATAAAATGAGTCTGTAAACAAATGTCTTCAATTAGTGGTTATTTTGAGAAGAGTTTATGTTTTGCAGAAGAGCAAATTAATCTTTTCCCTTTTGAGATAATTGCATATTCAGGCTCCTGTGAATTATGGAAAGTGATGACTATTAGGAGGTGTCAGCTCTTTGTGAGGTGTAAAATTATACAAGCTACAAGGAAAACTCACCAAGAAATTTAAAGTGGACTCCTTTGTAATCTATTCTTACAAACCTTCACACAGCACTTAAAAATGTTGAATATAGAGTTTGAGAGTCAGTAATAGTCTACCACAAAGGTTTTGAAAAGACCACAGTCTAATTTAGTGACTGACGAAGATACCTAAAAATGCAGAATACTCATTTTCATAACAAAGTACTATCTTAAAGCAGATCTTGAGACATCTGATCTGATTGCCACACATCTTGGGGAGAATATTCTTCTGAAGATTTACAACTGGACTACCAGGTTGCCTGCTATTTCATCAGTCTACGCTCCTCAGAGTCAGCGATTTGGGCTGCTAGCAATCATTTCCATACTGTTTGCAAGTATTAGAAATGTCATAGTTTATCTGTACAAAGCACTAGATTAGATCTCAGAACTCTGGATTTTCTTCTTGTTTCTGTAAGTCACCTAGATGGGTAATCTGTGAAGTTACTACTTACCTCAGTTTCTTCATCTGTAAAATGGGGATAATGATATTCACTAGCTTTTAAAAACCATTTTAAGATATACATGGTTAATGATTAAGTAGTGTGGATTATCCCTGGTGCATAAAACACAGCTGCTAATACATTTACTTACTTTCATATTAGCATCTTTATTTAAACATTCACAAAACACTCATTTTGTCAAACAGCAACTGCAAAGAAGCTTTTATCCAGTACAAGTATAATTAGAATAGTAGTGAAGTGATGAGACTGTGATCTGCTTTGAGCTCAAGGGACTATCTGGTATTTTAAGTTCAAGTAACTGAAGGAGTAAAAAGAGTTTTCCAATTCAAGTCTGCCCTCCGCTGGCTTTAACAGTACACTGCTAATAAATTTTGGATCATGGTGTCTTTCTGTAATGAGGTGGAAAAACTACATTAATTGAGGCTACTACAATTTATTAATTGAGACCTTTAGTCAGCATTTTGAAATTTTTTTCAGTAGTAGTTAAATGATTTGTAATTTTGTTTTTATCAAGTTTCATCTAGGCTTCCTGGGAGATTCAGGTCCTTCAGGTTTTCAAAAGCCCACCAGCATAACATTCATATTAGAGTTGCTGGAACTTAATATACAATATGGGAAGTAACATTCTGCACGTGGCTTCAAAGAAATTTAATAGAAAAATTGCAGAAAAATATTTTGTATGATACAATTAATGACTCTAATATATGGTGTCATATGTACTAGTCAAATAACCGGTGCCCTAAAAGAGACCAGGAGTAGTCTAATCTCACACTCTATCATAGAAGCAGCCTGTCCCCTTAAAATACGAAAGGAAAGAAGAATTCTTATTACTTTGTTTATTTTAGAAAGAATTTTCCATCACAAACAATACATCTAAATAACTCATCTCTTAACTCAGCAGGACTTATTTTCCTTTCTATATTTAAAAAGGAAGGTAATTGGGCTGTGGGGAACTATCTTAGTTATACTTACCTCACACAGATTCATCTAGCATGACTTCAACCCCAAAGTGACATCTGTGTCTGAAATACAAAATTTGTATCATTATGTACTGAATGATGTGATCGAACTGAAAAGCCTCTGGTTCATTTATCTTGTGTCACCTTCACACTTCATTACACTTAACAGCATTCTAATCTCTTGTGACTGCTACTGAAACCTAAAATAATGGAGTAAAATATTGTTTCTTCAGATGTATACTTAATATACAATTTAAAAAAAAAAAAGGAAAAATTATAAGTATTACAGAAATAGCATTTTATTTTGAATGTTCAAATGCTTGCAAAGCAGGGTCAGACTCATAGCCTGTGGCAAGTGTGCCTATCACTCTATAAAGCAGAACATAAGGAACTTTCACAAGTTCCTGTCTTCTGCATCTGCTAAAATTCTTGCTTAAACCACTTTCATTCAAAATGAAACATTTAGGAGTCCATTTAACATTTTACAGGAAACAGTGAAAGGCACAAAACTAAACTGCCCTTACTGGTTTGGGGTTTCTATTTGTTGATTTTTCTTATATTTCATTTGCTTTAGGTAGGGAGCTATGCAAAAAGCTAGTGAAATCTCATTAAGCACTCCAGTATGTACTGCTACAAATCACCCTCTTACACCGGACTCCAAAAAATCCAGTGTCTAAAATGACTGTCATTCTGCACTTGTAGGAGATTAATGTTTGAGATTTTTAATAATGATAACTGAAAAGCAGCAGCATTGATTGAAACACTGATAGGTATTTCCCTGAAAGGTTGTTTGTTTTCTATGCATCAGTGGAAAGAGTCTTAGATGAACTTTCAGGCATCTGAATTAGGCTGTCAGTATGTAGAGAAGATACAATTGTTGTGTCTCCTTGACAATGTTTTGAAATTAGTAAAATCTAAAAACATTTGTCTGGGCTAAATATGGGTTTTGATTATGCTAAAATAGACAAACTACAAACAGAAATTGTGTAAGAAAGGGAAGGATTTTAAGAGACTAAATTTTAATAGAATAGTAAAAATTTCCTTAACTATGAGTTGCGCTTCATTTAATCCTGATTAACACTGGACAAGACTTGGAAAGGAAGAAAAGAGCTGGCCTTAATCACCTTCTGGTACCCAGGAAAGGCCTTAATTACTCTTAATTATAACACTAAATTACTAATTATAATCTTCCATGTGCTGCAGATCCCAAAGAATTTTCAGTGAAATCTGAACTACCAAAATGCAAGAACTAAAGACAGACATAAATGCTGATCCATATTGGTTGGATTTTCAAGTTTGGAAAGACAGCTCTGGCTGGAGTGTCACTCTTAGTAGGCAGCTCACACAGTGTACTCTGATGGGGCTGTGAACTGCTCCTCACCTTGTGGGCCATGCTTAGGCCATGCTGAATTAGGAATTTGTTCCTTTAGGAATGTGAATTAGGAATGTGACAAAAGGTACTTCCTTAAGTTTCTGAAGTGAATTCACCTGAAATGAACAATGCAGATAAATTAATACCTCCATTCAGTTTATCTAACTAATTCAATATTTAGGTTTACTACAAATTATTCCATTTGTACATATATACATGACACATTTACTTTGTTGACTGACCAGTCTTAATCAAGATCTGAAAATACACATATTTTTACTTTTCCTATTAAGCTCCAAACTCTAATTTTTATTACAAGTTGTTAAAAACTATTATAATGGCAAAACTAAAACCTAGACTATGCTATGCTTTGTAAATTAAAGATATGCTAAATTAAATTCTAACTTACACTTTTAAAAAAAAAAATCTTGATTTTAACAAACACCCTTCATGTTTTGGAGGTAACAACAAAAAAGGATATTTATGGATATACAGTTACTGAAACTATAATTTGTTTAACAGTGACTTAAGACAAAAAGCAGAACAAACTCACAGTTTGGCAGAAAACCCACACCGACCCGTTTCACATGCACCTGGCATATTTCAACTCTGAGGTTCTTTTTTGCTTTACTATGTTTTCTCTTTGCTTGTAACCAAAGTTAATTAGTAACTTCTTGTTGCACTTGCCTTGTAAAATGTTGTACATTTATCTTGCAAAATCTGAAAGAGTGCATCCACAAGCAATTACGTTTCACTATAAATCAGTGAAACAAATGCTATGTGTCAGTTATATTTTCAAATACTTTGTTGTCAGAAAAAGTTGCTTCAGCAGCATTTTTTTTTGTAGTTGGATGCGAAGAAAGACTATTACAACAAACACTCCTTGAAGAGAGAAAACAGAATATGACTTATAATTACTATTTTTCAAATGTTCAAATTCTATGTTCTGTATCAAAGAGAAATATTTCATTTTCACATGCAATGCTGCCAACTGATTGCAAGACTTGCATTCTCAGTTTCATGGTTGGTTCACTGTAATACAATTCACTAAAGTCAGAACTGGTATAAAGGCAAGCATACCAAGTAGACTGTTTTGGAAATCAGAATGTATTCAGTCTTCCTCATCTTGTTTCAATCATAGTACAAATTTGCTTAAAATAAGCATCTTTTAAGTCCTTTGAAATATTTATAGACTGTATGCTGTTAAGACAGCAACAAAAATCTATTTGAGATCTGTTGACACAGACAAGCATTCAAATATCTTTAGAGGAAAATCCTCCTAGAGTTACTGAAATGTTCACTGTTCAGATGCTAAAAAAAAAAAGAGCTTAATTAAAAAAGAAAGATGAGTAAATATGTATATTAGTTTTGGCCTCAGAAAATCCTTTTATCAATCATTTTTTTTGCGTATCAAGTATGTAAGGAATCAGATTATTGTTTTCATCCTTGGCCAAGTAGTGCAATCAAAAATTCACATTTAAGAACTGTAATGTCTTGAGATAAACGACCTATGGTAAAAGGTAGCAGTATCTTTAAGTGTAACACTTGATTTTCATTATTAAATGAAGATGAGGAGAATGGGAAAGTCACACTTCAAACAACAGTAAAGTTTTGCAGCAGGTAATATTCAATTTGTAAGTACATCAGTTCTTCTTAGGGGGTCTCTAAAACCACTTGATGAGGTTCTTTGAATGCCATCTCACCTCAGACTGCTGTTCCTCCTTCCCTGGCCTCAGAAGCTGTAATAAAAAAAAAATAAATTTATAACTCAACTCAGTATACTCAGTTTTGGTTTATTTTTAAATAAGTAAATTGTAGAGCTACTGTATTGAATATACAAAATTACTACAGTTTGCATTTAGTTCCTACCACTGTGATAATTTTACTAATTTTATAGATAGGCATTTGTCATGCTTTCACCCCAGCCAACAATCAAGCCCCACACAGCCACCTGCTCACTCCCCCACCAATGGGACTGGGGAAACAATTGGAAGGTAAAAGCTGGGAAACTTGTGGGTTGAGATAAAGAGAATTTAATAGGGAAAGCAAAAGCTGTGCATGCAAGCAAAGCAAAACAAGGAATTAATTCAGTGCTTCCCATGGGCAGGCAGGTGTTCAGCCATCACCAGGAAAGCAGGGCCCCATCATGCGTAAGAGTGACTTGGGAAAGCAAACACCACCCCAAATGTCCTCCCCTTCCTTATTCTTCCTTCCACTTTATGTACTGAGCAGAATTCCACAGTATGGAGTATCCCTTTGGTCAGTTTGGGTCACTTGTCCTGGCTGTGTCTCCTCCTAACCTCCCATACACCCACAACTTCCTTGCCAGTGTGGCAGTACAAAAAGCAGAAAAGGCCTTGGCTCTGTGCAAGCACTGCCCAGCAGTAACAGAAACATCTCTGTTACCAACCTTGGGTTCAGTACAAACCCAAAACACAGCCCCATCCCAGCCACTGTGAACAAAATTAACTCTAACCCAGCCAAAACCACCACAGCATCTGACAATATCACTTTTCATGGAAATTTCATCTCAAAGAGTGACCAGAGTACATCCAACCAGCATCACACAGAAGTTCATATGAAAAAGACTTTAATTTGGACAGAAGATTTTGATACGTGTTACAGGTTTGCATTCCAGGTATGTTTTGAAAATATGTCTTCTTGTCTTTGTGAAATGACAAGGAATGTTTCTCAGACTAGTGGTTCTGCACAGGAGCTGGGATTTATTAGACTAAATAGGAATATTAAAACTGAATGGAAGGAACATCATTACTAGGGTACAATAAAAATAGAAAGTTTAATTATAATAATGAAGTGAAATAGAATGTTTAGTCATAATATACTACCATTTTTACTGACATCATACTCAGCTTGCAATGCAAATCCATTAACGACCTCTTCCTTTCTGTGTTACTTATATAGATTTACAGTGTAATCCTCAAGTATCTACTACAGCATCTTTGAAATCTAAGTTCCTCCTAAACAGTCAAACTCAAACTGTCATGCCAAGCAGATTAATTTAATGCAGTTTCTTGTCAGTAAACTGAAGGGGAAAATCTTAAAAGTGAGAGTGGTAAGCACATAATGGAAGTCTGCAGGGATTTCCTATGTCGAATTTACAGTGATTTTTCAGACTTCAATGTGTCACTGCACTTACCTCCATTAGCCTTCTGAGCTGCATGTACTGTTGCATGGCTTTCTTTTGTGGTGTATTGAGATAAAGCTTTAGAGGTCTGGAATTCTTTAACCTGAAAGGTACCCCTTGCACTCAAAACCAAAAAGAAAAGTTAAAGCCATCTGAGTGATATTATTTCCCTGATCCTGAGCGTGACATTTAAAGTGATTCAGTCATATCTCTAAGAATGTCAATTCTCTCATTTACCCATAAAAATGGAAACATTTGGCCATTTTACAATGTGTATTAGAGGTATTTATTTGCTGTGAAAACACAGTACTCGTGGAATTACTACTAATCAAGTTAGTAAAACTGAAGGGATTCACATTCTTGTTGTCCCAGTTGAAGCATCTGCAATTTTGTTTCTCGTTTTATTGTTATTGCTGATTACATGAACTACAAGGCAAAAAAGAAGTTTTTGTGACAAAAAGCTTTCAACATATATGATGTAAGTAATTTTCTTTTGCCACTGCAGCAATTGGGGCTCTTGTTCTTCTTATTTAATGGACACACCATTCCAAGTGGTTTAGTTGTCATTCTCAGTCATAAGAAAAAAATAAAATCAAAATCCTTCATGGATGTGTTACCGCAATAAATTACAAACATGAAATAATACCCACAGCACACCCACAACATCTTCAGTCTTCTCCAGGCAAAGTCTCCTCCATCAATTTCTTTCAGTACCCATTTATTTTGTGTATTACTTCTCTCTTCAGAGCAGCTTGTTTCATGCCCCATCATAGGAATCTTTGTTTTAGGGGCTAATTTTCATTATTTCAATTATTTGAACAGTCCTGTCCCACAAACCTGCAGGAAGGATGACTGCTGCTCTCTTTCCCCCTTTGGCTGAGTCAATAGTTCACTAAAGGACTGCTGAGCTCTTTGACCCTCTAGCAGCCTAGGTACCACAGGAGTCAAAAAAAGGCATGGAAAGCCTCTGGAGTCAGTATAGCCATTTACCATTTCAATGCTTTGGGTTTTTTTGTTTTGTTGTGGGGGTATTGTTTTTGGTTGCTTGGTTGGGTTTTTTTTATTGCAAATACGATCGTACTTTGGACAGTATGAGACTATGGATGTGTGTTATAATGGAGTAAGTGCTGTTCTCCAGATACACTTTTGCAACTTCAGTATGTAAGAGTATGTAAATCTAGACCAGTAGCTATACAGAATCAACATTAGTTTATTTGCACACCAAACACACCCCCTTTAGCTCTTTTAGGCCACAGCACTGATTTTGTTTTCAACAAACTGGCAAAGAAATATTAACTTTCTTGCTATTCATTTCTGTTTCTATTCTAACATCCTATGGTTAAATCAAGGAAATAACCTACAAGCTTTTAGCCAAACATTCAAATTGGCAGATATGAGAAATGAGAGCTACCAAGTTTCTGTGCTCTGAAAATTATTCCTTGACTCTGTGTGAAGGGAAGAAAACCAAGAGCCGATACATGTAGCACTCTTTGGGGAATATCCTTTCTCAAGAATATCCACAGTAAGATTAGGCAATGTTCCATATGACACTGTTAAACCAAAGACAACAAAGTGATTCAAAGACAACAGAGCTGTTTAACCCTTTGGATCAGTTGATTAGTACATTTGATCTTCTGAATCCCACTTGCACTAAAATTACAGGAAGTTTAAGGAAAAATACCTTTTGAATTTAATTCCACTACAGTGGATCACATCTTATTGTAGTATTTTGTAAGAGATTATTAACAAGCTGTGGGCTGTAATAACAGTTTTGTATGTTTAGAAAGAACAAGCTGTAACAGTACCCACAGCATGGAAACAGATCTTACTTGGCCTTATCTACAAAAGAAAAGTTAATATAAATGCTTGGGAAACAGGTTTCTGCAGCAATCACCTCTCTTCCGTTGCAAGACTCAGAAAAGCAGGTTCGATGGTTTGAGTACTCTTCTGAGTATGACAAGCCATCACTGACAAATGAATGTGTCTCTTGAACAACACTTGTTCAGAAGAAGAGTAAATTTGTAAATTTGAATGTTTGTACAATTCTACTTGTACTAGTTTGAAAAGTAGTGATATACCAGTAGTGATATATCAGCAGTGATATACAAAAAAAAAATTGCATTCAATGCAAACCTATGGATAGAAAGACTTGTTACCTCAATGTCAAGTTAGAATTCCCAGAATTTTCCCCCCAAATGCCTATTCCTTTGGGAATGGTGTAGGCTCACAGTCCAAGTTTCATACTGCTGTTCATTTGCTGATGAACTAGAACATGAGTGCCTGAGCTTTTCTCAGGGACAAGGTATTCAGTTTATAAAGGAGATACTCATAAACTCTGTGTTCACTTGTTAGATATCATTAAATGTGTGTCAGTCACATAAGTAGAAGTATTTACATATCCCATCAGCATATTCAATGTGTATGGAAGCACAGGGCACATGGACAGGAAAGGCTGTGCATTCTGAACATAACAGCATGTTTGTGCCATGACATCAACAAAACATTCTTTTATCACCCACATTTTGATTATTCACAGACCATGGCAAAAGCAAACTGGGGAACGCCAGAATTCTTCATATGGCTTGCAGTTTGCTACCTGCTTGTACCTGGAAAGCAAGAAGTGAGCTATAAGCTTGTATCTTTATGATGTTGGAATGGCAGAGCAGGCATCCATACAATGAAAGAGGAAATGAGGTATCTGTACAAGAGATATTTATTATATCCCTGGATTCTTTTTGTATCTAAAAAGCACTGACCTGTTGCTTAATGTGACAAAATGGCTACAGAACATCAAGTAATCACCTTAGGCAATGTATAGCATGCAGAACTTTGTTCTGTAAATCATGACTGTGAACAAAAATGAGTAGATCTTGGCACTGTCACAAGGAATGATTTCTAAGAACTTTTTCTCAGTTTCCACTTGTAATCAAATTCCCTTCAAACTACTGCCAGCGTTTGCTGTAGTTGGCAGACATGATTTACTCCTCTGGTGTTAAACACTGCTGCTACACTAGTAATCCTAGGGACCTGAATGAACCTAGATCTGGCATTATAGTGAAACTATCTGAGAAACAATGAAAACATGGTTCAAGCATGAAATAAGTAGCTGAGTCAATAGCACAGACACCATGCAGCAAGATGTCACCTAAGTAAGTGGTGTCAAACAGATAACAGCTGGGTGGTTAGGGCACAGCAAGGGCAGAGACCACTCGTTTGTTAGTTAAAAAAGAAAGTGACTCAGTGCTTATTCAGGCTCTGAGGTTGTAAGGCCAACGCACTGTACTGTCAGTTTTCAGATAGAAGGTCTCTCCCTGTGTTTCTAGTTAAGCTTTCATCCCCTGAGCTCTGTGCTTCCACAGAGTGAACACATCGCAGTCTGGTGATCACAGAATATGCAGAGCTGGGAGGGACCCACAAGGATCACTGAAGTCCAACTCCTGGCCTAGCACAGGATATCCCCAGGAGTCACACCATGTGCCTGAGAGTACCATCCAAATACTTATTGAACTGTCAGGTTTGGTGCTGTGACCACTTCCCCGTGGAGTCTGTTTCAGTGCCCAACCACCCTCTGGGTGAAGAACCCTTCTCTAATATCCAACCTAAACCTCCGCTTGACACAGCTTCGTGGAGCGCTCCATGGAGAGGCATTTCCAGTTTCACCCAGGGGTGTTTTTCCCATCACTTCACCTCCACCCTTCACTCACCACCGGCACTGCCCGCGCAGGCATCTCCAGAGCTCCGGAGGGGGGACACGGACGTGACTCCCTCGGGACCTAAGGCACACAAGGAAGACCTACAGCATTTGCAGAGCCCCCTCACAGCCGCCCGACCCCGATGGACCGATCCCGATCCCTCTGCTCGAGGCAATGCCGTGCGGCAGGCACGCCCCGCGCCGCCCTTCCCCGTCCCTCCGACGGCAGGGCCACCCCCGATCCCGATCCCAGCCCCGACCCCGACGGCCGATCCCGATCCCGATCCCGGCCCCGACCCCGACGGCCGATCCCGATCCCCATCCCGACCCACGGCC
>VXAU01001865.1:1005172-1017585 GCA_013399695.1 Formicarius rufipectus
TCCCCCCATCCCGATCCGGGCCCCGACCCCCCCCCCCGCTCCTGCCCATGCCATGCGCAGCCCGGCCCGCCCCGCCCGGCGCCGCTACGAGCGCCGCTGAGCTCCTCCTCTTCCTGCCGCCCCGCTCTGCCCGCCGCCGGGATGCCGAAGCTCAGCAAGGAGGCCAAGCAGCGCCTACAGCAGCTCTTCAAGGGCGGCCAGTTCGCCATCCGCTGGGGCTTCATCCCCGTGGTGCTCTACCTCGGTCAGTGCCGGGCGGGCTCGGATCGCGGCTCGGAGCGGCGGGGGAGCCAAGGCCGGGCCGGGCAGGGTCGCCCCCGCTGCCCCCGAGCCCCGGCGCGCATGTGCGGGCGGGCAGGGCCGGGGCTGCTCGGCCACGCTTGTGGCGAGGGGGTATGGTTGTGCGTTTCTTTTTTGACCCCGCTATCATTATAGAGAGGGGGAGTGTGGCCAGCGGCTCGGGGAAGGTGATCCTTTCCTTCTGTTTGGCCCTGGGGGGGCGGGGTGGGGTGGTGCACAGCAGGAGTTCTGGGCTCCTCAGTGCGGTAAAGACAAGGGCCTGCTGCAGAGGGCCACGAAGATGATGACGGGTCTGGAACATCTCTCTCGTGAGGAGACTGCGAGAGCTGGGCCTGTTTAGAGAAGACTGAGAGGGGATCTCATCAATACATATAAATATGTCAAAGGCGGGTGCCAAGAGGATGGTGACTGGCTCTTCTCAGTGATGCTCAGTGACAGGACAAGGAGCAGTGGCCATAAACTAGTTGTTTTAGCTTAGTTAGGAAGGAACTCTTTTACGCTGAGGGTAATGGGCTGCCCAGGTAGGTCGTGAAGTCTCGCTCTCTGGGGATATTCCAAGCCCACCTTGATGTGTTCCTGTGTCACCTGCTGTAGGTGACCCTGCCTTGGCAGGAGGGGTGGACTAGGTGAGATCCTGAGGTCACCTCCAACCCTAACAAGTCTGTGGTTCTGTAATAAAGTGTTCCCTGCCCCTTTCCCCCCCTGGAGGCTTTTCCTGTGCAGTGCATGCCCAGCGATGGCAGGGCCTCTCAGGGGAGTGGGCAGAACATGCACTGGAGCTGCGGAACAGTAAATGGAGCTGTGGTTTGACCTGTGTCGTGCCCAGCTGCTCCTTTAGGTGAGGCTGTGCTTCGTGCACTAGGCAGGCCACGGTGAAGGAAAAGTTCCCAAGCTGGTTCATGGCACTGAGTGGGTTGCCAGCCCCCGACTGAGATTGAATTTTCAGAGTACTGTGCAGGTTACAGCCTCTCTCCCACCCAAAATGATGTGGCTCCTGCTTCCCAACTGCTGTGGAACATTCAGAGGATACCTTGATGTCGTGCGTGGTGCCTGGGATGTATTTCACTTGCTCCTGTCAAGAGGCTGGGCAGGCGTCACTGCCACCTGGTAGTTCCCCTGCTGAGCTGGGGGTGTGTGCTATCAGCTGTCCTTGTGAGAGAGCCTGATCCACTTAACACAGGCAATGTGCCATAGGCCTGACACTTTTGTTCACTTCGTCTGTGACAGGGGGGCCCCTGAAGGCTGATCCCTGCAATTCCTCTGTCTTACTTTCTGCCCAAACTTAGGCCTTTTGGGAAAATTAGCTAAACAGGCAGGCATCTCTGCATTGAGTGCAAACATGAAGGAGGGTTTGGAGGCTGATGGGTTTACAGTCTAGTCTGATAGGTTGTTTTGATTAATTGATGGGAATGCAGTATCCAGTTTGAAGGGCTTTGACTGTTCACAGATAACAGGGAAAAGTTGATCTCTTAGGCCGTTATGGAAGTGATTTAACAACTACAAGCAAAAGAAGTCACTGCAGAAACTATGGGAAAAAACTAATTGGCATGATTAAGTTTAAACTTTAATTGCATTTCCGTTTTTAGTTTTATCAATTCTTTTAAATTGATAAGTTTTGGATGGGAATTTCAGCAGTGTTTTGTGACCTAGTTTTGCTGTTACTGAAGTTTTGTTTTTATTTTACTTTCATACATATCTATGGATATGGGAAATATGCTCTTTGTTCTAAGTGACACCAGAAGACATTAAATACTTAGTAAACATTTAATACTTATTTTATAAATTTCAAGTTGTATAAAACCATCATATGTATTTACAATTGCACCAATGTACATTTTTGCTATGTAGCACTGGGAAACTCAAGTTGTAGTAGTTCAGGTTTATACTTCCAGAAAATAAGTGTGCTGTCCCACATCTGCAGATGGGAAGGGGCCATGCAGGTGCCACCTTTGCTTGCCATAGACATTCAGAGGAGGCATGCATTCAAAATCTGTAGGATTGAAAGAACCTCTTCTGTACAGGGATTACCTTAGAATCTGGGGGGGAAGGTGTGATGCAGTGGAAGGGCAAGAGGCTACACAACAGCTGGTGTCACTGATTCAAGGTCAATTTTTGTATTGACCCTTGTGTATATGAAATACATGCTAAACTAAATGTAGGGAAGGAAACGTTCAGAAAATCTGGGCTTGTAGCTTCCTCTGAAAGGCTTTTAGCTCCAGATGGGATGTTCAGGGTATGTACAAGGGAGCCTGGTATGTGAATATGCACTTTTAGGCCACTGGGGTTCTTTTGTTGTATTTTATTAAACTTGCTTTAGCGTGGCTGCCCTGGTTTTAAGTTGGTAAATTAGATCAGTGTAGCTTTGTTAAACCTGATTTGCTTATTTAAAAATAATGGGGGCTGGGAGAAGGAGCCAGAAACAGTCACACACACAGAGTGTGACTCCTAATACAACTTTATGAATTTTAAAGCCATGTTGCTGAACAGTATGGCAACCAAACAACTTGGTTGGATGTATAATAGGCTCAGATCATCCCAGCTTATCTTCCAGGAGCTTTTCCCATGCCCGTGAAGTTAATGGAAGTTTTTCCATTAACCTTTCTGGCCTATGTTTCAGGCTAGGTGACATTAATTATTTTGTTTCTGTAAATGAGGGAAATAATGTATTTTTCATAAAGCATCCACTTCTAAATAGGTAGTGTAGGAGAGAGTGTATGCAACAGTGCATGAATAACGTCACTCTGTTTCAAGAGTTCTAATTTACAGACCAAGGAACAAAGATTCTTCGTAAACTAAACCTTCATTTTTTCTTGAGCATACATTTATTTTAGTCAATTGGTATTTGAGTCTTTGTAATTGACTTTCATTTTCCTGGGTGTTAGTACATTGGCAAACATCTTGTTTGTTTGCAGGCTTTAGTACTGTGTAGCTTTTCAAAAAGTGCCAGTCAAAACAGAAGATTTGAGGTTTCATTGATTTAACATTTAGAACTCTGTCATCCTAAACTGAGTGAATTATTACTGAAGTAGTGCTTTTAAGTTCTGCATCAGATGTCGTTGAAGAATGTTGCCAGTAAGGCCTCAAGGTGCTCACTTATACCAGGTATAGGTGTCTCTGTCAGTAGAACCTGGCTAGGTTGCTTTCTGAACAACATTTAAATCTGTGTTTTTGTGTATAAAGGTATGTCTTGATCTTCAGGGTAGATAACTTCCTTAATCTCACAGTTAATTGACCCTGATTTTTCAATCGGGTAAAGATGCAGGTAAGACTTTAAAAAAAAAAAGTGCATGCATTTATTTTCTCTGTTTTCTAACCCCGATGACAATGTGCAATTTTTATTCACATTAGTGCACAGCTTCATGAATCACAGTTCTCTGTTCAGTAGTTTTCTTTTCTATTGCAATTTAATGGGCTGGAATAATTGGATAGTGATTTAAGTAGGAGTTTGCACATACGTATTTTTATATATATATGTATGTAATGTATGTTTCACTTCAGGTTTTAAGAGAGGTGCAGATCCTGGAATGCCTGAGCCAACTATCTGGAGGTATGTATCGGGTCCAAATGTACCTGCAAAACCAGTGCAAATAGATGGTGGTTTGGGTGTTATCTCTGGACAACAGTTGTGATTATTGCTGTCATCCTTTGTTTTTAGTTTTTGTGGTTCTTTTTCTTTAGAAATTCAAATGACAAGTCAGCAAAGCTCTAGTTCTTGGGAGGGCCTTTCTCTTAATCTTGCATGGCTTTTAATACATGGAACTTCCTGTTCCTTTTGAGTGGCAGCTGCTCTTCAAATAATCTGTTGTAGAGCTAGTTTGTGCGAGTTTCTGCACTGAGGAGTAACTTATCAGCTTTCTAGCACAAATTTAGAACACAGTTCAATCTCCTTCTGCCTTTGCAAATGTAGCACTGCATAAAAGTTGCATGAAATAAAGAGCTATATCCTTTAATATTGGTCACTATCATGAAGCAAACTGCATTTGCTTACATTGTCTTTTTCTGGTGGGACTTTTTGTTCATGCTGCATGTCGTGGCACTAGTAATGCTTAAGTTCTAGTGGTATTTGAGTTTTATTGAAGGGCTTCCATGGGTCATAACTGAATAAAGTTAAGAAGAGAGGGTGACTTTTCAATTTTTCTTGAAGTACTTTTGATTACTGTGCAGGATCAGGTATTCCTAAAATGAATAATTGATGAACCATATTGTTTGCAAAATAGTACCGTAACTCTTCTAGCTTTATGTATTTACAACATACGGAAATCTCATTTTTATGATTCAATTATTTAGTAGAAACAGTAGAAAATACAGGAAAAAAGTGTCAAGGTCATGTTACAATTTCTATAGAATCTTCGATAGTCATAAGAACTAAGTTGCTGCAGTTGTTTGCTTGTGTTTTTGTGTTTAGCTTCACTAGTGGTTTGAGACTTTTTTTCTTGGTTCACTGAGTGTGTCTCTGCACAATGTAAAATATGTACTTCATACCAGAATATATGTTCATAGATACCAGAAGCACATGTTTGGGCTAATCTGAAGCTTACAGACACTCATTTTCCTGAGCACATTTGTGCTCTCTAGGCTTAAATTTTATTTTAAAGGTGACGTTATTTCAGTACTTTGGGGGTTAGCATTTATCCTGTACATTTATAGGGCTGTTCCTCCATTCTTGTTTTACAAATGTCAATGTAGAGACAAGTACTGCAAATCTGACTTTGATTTCCTCCCTCCTCCCCTTTCAGTCTACTTTGGGGATGAAGGATGTGGTGGTCCTGTTCTAGAACCAGCCGATGGACAGAGAGTGTCTGAAGATACATTCCAGAGGATGAGGCCGACACTTAGACCAGCTGGCACAATCAGCTTGCTAATGGCATAGGTTGTACATACAACAAAATGAAGTTTATATGGACCTAACTTATTTGAATTACAGTGTAATTAAATAAATACAATTTGAATGGATAAACGTTGTTTTTTAGTCTTTACATAAGTATAATATAATCATTTCTTTATAAGAGAAATTACCCATTTTGTGGGTTCCATTTTGTTCTGGTTTTTTCTTCCAAAATATGGTGATGCTCAACCCCAATATTTATCCCTTTTACGATCATCTTTTGGGTAAAGATTTCCTCTTTATTTTCACAGTAACTGGAAGACTGAGCTAATGATTTAAATACTTTGGTCTTCTTCAAAGGTTCCTTACCCAAATGTTGCTAAGCCTCTGTGGCTGGTTACTGTGCTGAGCTGTTTGGGGTTTTTTCTTCCTTCTTGGATTTTTTTTTTCCTAGCACAGTCAGATAGTAAAAAGTATACTTTTCTGTCAGATTTACCCATAAATACTATCTACATTTTCTGGGATTTAGGATGGAGGGGAAGAACTCAACAAGAGTGCTCTGTGTGTTTATAGTGCTTTTACTGTGAGAGGAAGTTATTAGTGTGTTACTGAAGGAAGAAAAGAAGTACAATAAGCAAGGTATATGCTTCATTTTTATGTTGAAATCTTGCTCTTTGGACCATTGTTGTTGTGGATTCATTTGGTTTTCTCCCTTTTTAACACTGAAGTTCAAGCACTAAAATGGAGACTGTGTGGTTTCTGTTAAGGAGAAGCTGGGTTGGGTGAGTTGTTCTTTCCAGTCCCAAACTCTGCAGGCTAGTTTGTATCTCTGCAGTGATTTTTAAAAAAATGTTGATGGCCCCAAATTATTATTGCAATGAAGGTATTCTAGATTTTGGCTTGATTTTTAATTTTTTTTAATTTTTTTTTTTAATGCCCATAGATTTTCAGATAATTGTACATTAATTAAATGTTTAAGGAATAGAGGATTTCTTGGTTTTTAATCTGCCATGAAAATCTGTGCTAAAGTGTTACTATGTTTAAGAGCAGACATGTTTTGAAAAAAATGAGAAATGAACCAAGAGGAAAAAAATGAATTGAAAGACAAGAATTGGGAAGAAAAAAAAGTGGAAACATTTATGCGGGCTAATGCAAACCACCGTGTTCCTTAAAATTCCATTAATCGTGATAATTTAATCAAATGTTATAAAATAGTGGAATAGCTAATGATAATAGTCTGCTGACAGGGGAATAGAGCAAGGACTGAATGCAGAACATTTTCCTGTGACCATATATCCTTTTGCTAGTGCAGCTTTTCTAGTGTCCTTTTTCAAATGGTAACTTGAGATTAATGTAACCACTCATGTATCTTAAATTATGAAAGGATTTCAAATTCTGATCCTTTTTCTTGACTGATTCTAATTACAGTAGTAAAAACATAATCTTTTGGTACTTGATAGTGGCTTTAATCATGATAAGGAACATTTTTCTTGTATTAAATCTAGTGTAGCAACTTGACGTATTGAATACCGAGGATACCATATTCAGAGTGCAGTAACTCAGTCAGATATTGCATTTCACAAGGGTGTACAATACTGAAAATGCAGCAGTGGGTAGATGGACCCAAACACCTGCAGAAGTGTGTTTCATGTGCTGTGTTCTGTGTCAGGCATTTGGAGATGAGGTTTGTGGGTCTTAGTTGCCACGTGGTTCTCTGCTTTCCAAGCATAGTAGTATTTATCAAGAGGTAGTGAAACAGGGGAGTGTCCTTAACCTCTTTCATTAAAGGTTTTTTCAAAAGCATGGATATTTCAAGCACAGGACAGATTCTGTGACCTCCCCATCCTGAAAATTTCTCATGAAAATAGTTGCAGGTCAGTATTTTTGAGACTTGGAATTGGATTATTATTGCTTATGCAATTCTTTAAGCATATTGGATAGCAAAATTTTGGTAATTCACTGCTACTCAGGTATGTTTCAGGAAAGCTATTAGCATAGAACCTTTGGGTTTTCAAACTGAGGAAAAAAAAAATCTTTCATGGTACCTTCAAGTCCAGTTAAAGTGAATGCCAACATGTAGTATTTTTCATTTATACATACAGAATTTTATTCCATGTAGTATGCTTTTTGTAATTAAAAAATGAGGAAAACTCCTTAAATAAACACTAATTTTTTTCTTCTAGGAAAAAAAAAAGTAGTATTAATCATAAGTTGTGGCAATTAATTGTAAGGTAGCAAAAAAAATATTTTAGTCTTCATGTTTAAATCTTTGGTAGCAATAATTTGAAGTTACTTTGCCGTTTTTGTCATTTTCACAAAATTTAGATGTGCTTGTAAGGACAGATCAGTGTTCTGTGAAGTTATACATTAGACTCCTATGAAGAATCTTAATTCCATGAAATAAATTCAGCGAGTGTGTTAGTTTTAGCAAGACTGGGGAGTTTTGGTGGTACTAGGGAGAAGAGAGCAGGTCTCTGGAGTGAAGGGGAAGGACTGTGATGTTTGTCAAGCCTGTGAGCTGAGGATTTAAGTTAGGTGGTATTTGTTCCAAGTATTTACGAGTTTTGCCTTTCTGTCTTCCCAGCAAAACGTTCTCAAGTTTTATTTTACTGTCAGATGGGAGACACTTAGTAATGAACAAATATGAGTTTCCCTGCTTGACTCTATTGATCTCTGTCAGTGAATCAGTGGCTTCCACAATAGGTAAGGATTCTTTTCTTTGGTGGGCTTTGTGATGCAGTTGTGTGAGGCCACATGTGAACTCAGTGTTGGAATAAACTCAGCAAGTGTAGTTTACTGAAAATTGAGCTGTGACTTCCACAGCTGAGCTCTGGGCCGCAGTCTGAATGTCTGAAATAAAATCATTGATGCCTTCCTGTGTTCCTTGGGGATTGTACTCTTTCAATTATCCAGCTGATCTTACCTGGAGGTAGGGATTGTTTGGCTTTGTACTTTGTGCCTTCAAAGTGGAAGTGGAGTATGCTTGTGGCTGCCTTAGTGTCTGGGCAATACTACAGGTGGGAGGCTGTTCCTAGAGCCTGTTGTATCCGGTGACAAACAATTGCACAAGGGACCAAGAGGAATGTTTCCAACTGGACCAGTCTTAGGAAGATAAAAGGTTGCTCTGCTCACTGCCTTGCTTGCCAAAAGTGAAGGCATCTTGCAGATTTTAGTGCACGAAGAATGCCCTGTCTCTGTCTTGAGTGACATGCAGTCCTGTGCCCATGGTGCTTTCACATCAGGAAGACAGATCTCCTTGTCAGAAGGTGCTGGTCTGTCTCTTGGCCTCCTCCTGTGAAAGTGTCAAAGGTAGCAGTGGCTTTTGTTTGGTCTCCAAGGTGGGTGTCTGTGAATGAAGGACTGTTCCTAACTCAGGACTGAAGGAATGGACTGTTTCTCCTCTACCCAGTCTGTGTGTGAAATACCAGCAAAATGCAAGGAGCTTATGGTGGGGAAGGAGCAATACAGTGTCCTGCCATCTGAATATCTTGTTTGCTGGCACACTGACCGCAACAGCTGCTGGTGGTTTTTTACCATTCAGGAGCAATTTCTATATTTTTTTATCATTCCTATAGTTTCTTAAAACTGCCTATCCCGTTACTGTATTCGGGTGAAGTTGGAAGATCAGATACAATCTGGTACCCTTTGGCAATCATGGTGAGCCTGTTGTGGTGACAGGCCCTTTAGCAAAGCATCTCCTGCCAGCTCAGCTCTAAGGAGCGGCCCTGGAGTATGCACAGCAGTGCAAAGAGGGATAAAGAGAGGCCAAGACACAAAGAGGAAGGAAGGGAGGGACAGAGTTCGGGTCCTGAAAAGAGAATAGAGACAAGGAGGTCAGTCAGAACAACTACAAAGAGTTTTTAAAATGGACAAAACTTTTAAAAGTCACAGTGAAATAAGAAGTGAGAAAAACGCATGCATGTCAGAGAAGGAGCCACGTGATGCTTGGTGTGTTGCTGAGGGAGTTCAAGACCTTTGGTGATCTTTTGGTGGTGTTGTTTGGACTGTAGATCTCCTGGTAGTAGGTGGTGAAAAAATGGCCAGTTTAATGTCATCACTAAACAAAAGAGAAAAAAAAAAGATCTGGATTTCAGTATAAATTTGTTCCTAATTAGTCAATCTGCAAAGGAATCTACCTATTTTTTCCAAAAATTCTTCAAGGAATGGCCAGTTGTGAGGCAAAATTAAGGTGATAGAAAGTTTGGAATAGGTATTTTCTTCTTCTACAGATACCTGGTGTAGACATGACTGGTACAAAGTAACTGTCATCAGTTAGGGAGCAGAGACTATATGCCTTTTTCTTTAATTATTGTATGAGCAAAACTCCTATTAGCTTAAACTATAGCTTTTAAACACTGCAGACCAAAGCAATGTTCAGTATTTTGTCACAACAGGTCCCTGTGTTGGGGGCATATAAAACCTGTCCTTTACTGCTTTGTATGTCTGTCTTCCGAAATTGCTGTAGGTGACGAAGTGCTGCTTAAGAACCAGTCTTCTTGCATTGTGTTGTAAGTGAAATAAAGATCTAACAAACTGATTTTTATCAGGAAAATATGCTAAACCAAACTATATACCCTGGATATTTTTGGAAATGTTTTGTCACAGGCTTGGAATTTAAGCTATGATGGTACTGATGATATTTGGAAATTAAAGCTCATTACATCAGTTTTCACCACAGGAGTAGAGGTCACATCCTTTTAAATGTCATATGACTAATCTAATTTTTACAAATAACCACTTAATTGCAATTTCTAAATACTTTTCCATGATGGTATGTGACGCAATAACCATTTCTTGGTTAAGCTTGTGGGTTAGATGCATTGTTTCCTGGTTATGCTTATGTTAATTCAGGATTAGAGGATGGATCAGATGGAGGGAATGCTTATCTGCTAAGTGGAAAAGGGTATTTCCTAAAAGGGTATCTGCTAAGTGGAGAAGGATATTTTGGCAAAGCAAATCAGATCTCACTGTTCTGATTCTGAAGATGAATGTTTAATTTTTTAAAAAACAGATTTACTCATGAAAGATTGAATCTTCTTAGAATCTGGTCACTGAATGGAAATTCATACTGCAAACTTTCTGTAGTATGTTTTCTGATGACTGCCTTAAACCATATTTAAGGTTTGCTTAAATATGTTTAGATTACAGAAATTAGTTAATTTTGCTAGAAGTTTGGGGAGGAAATGATACTTCGGTGTTGAAGCCTGCAGAGTTTTCATTTCTTGGGAGCACGGAGATGAGTTTTGGTTTTTCTCTTGTCAAGAAGAAGAAAGAAATTGCTATCTAATAATTTGACTCGAGAAGCAAGGTTTTAGAGGAAGCTTCCCACCCAATATCACAAGGTTTGTAGTTACATGGCAGCAACTCTTGACCATTAGGATGTGACTTTGATATATCCTACTGCATACTTACATTGCCACCATTTTATCTTTTAAATTGAACATGGAAACGACTATTAGTCACAAATAACAGTGGCAGACTTAGGGGGAAGTTTCCCATTAAGCTAAGACAACTTAATGGCTCATTAGTGCTGAAAAGTGATCCTGCTCCCATGCTTTACAGGTGGTGTAACTTCCATCTCTTGTAGCATCAGTTTGGTCTTGCTAACCGTCAGCTCTTAATAAAATCTTTGAAGGCACTAAACATGCAGACAGTTTTTTTCCTGCCAAAGTTTACCAGTAGAAGGACTTACTGGGTAGGGGATAGTGCTACAACTTGGGAAGTCAGTCAGGCTGAAATATTTTCCACTTTTTTTTTTTTCCTTAGAAGTTTCTTACACAGAGAAAGCATGGTGAAAAAAAATAGAAAAACGATACTTCAGAGACTATCACTGGAAAAAAAAAAGTACTTTTCTATTACAGATTGGTTTAATAGTAGATTGCATTCTGTCTTTTTAATTTTTGGGGGTTTTGTTGTTTTGGGTTTTTTTCCTCTCTGGTCCAGCATTCTAACTGATATGGCAACTGAACTGAGGAATATTTTGTTTATCATCTTTAACACTCTTAATACTGTGGGCTTTTTCTTACATACTGTAGAGTGTATGCATGCTTTTCAACATAGCTTTACCCTCTTCATTCATTGGAATTTCAACATCAGGATGAAGGGAGCTGGTAATCTGTTGAGCATTCCAGAATCTCAGTATGAGGTTAACAAGTAGGGATGCAATGGAAGGGCAAGGGCTAGCTGGGATCTGCAGGGCAAGGCTGATCCTGTACATCAGCAGCCAAAATGCTGCTTTGTTGGGTAATTTCCTATTTTTTTAGGTCATTATTAGCAGGGGTTTTTTTGTTTAGGTTGTTTTGGGGGTTTTTGGTCATTGTTTTGGTTTTTGTTTTTATTCCTTGCTCAGTGAGTTAGCTGTCCGTTAGGAGGACTTCTCTTCTGTTGCATTGTTGAGGTATTTCACTGTGGTTAAATGTAGTTAGGAATGCCCATTTTTACTCTTGTTCTGGTTTTTTATGTGTTTGTGCTGGTCTGCCAACTAAAATAATGCCTACGTGTGTTTTGTGATTGTTGACAAATACTTTATCTAAACACCAAACTGGAAAAAAGACAAGTTGGTTCATTTAAGAGGCCCCATAACATGCTCAACAGTGTTTAGGTCTCCTCTGACTTCCATATGAATTCCCCACTGCAAATCTTCCTGTGTGCCACAAGTGAGTGTTGGTTTCAGCAAATGCTTTTTCTGGGGGCAGTCCCTGAGGTTGGCAGTGTGACAACAAATGATGGCCAGCAAGGCAGCTGCTGCACTGAAGTACCCTGAGGATTGCAAGGAGCTGTGGAGGAGCCCCAGGTGACATAATGGCAGCTCAGCACCAGCAATATCCTTTGCTCCAGGAAGGACTCAGAAGTTGACCTCCCCACCCAACAAGTGGTAATCTTTGCTCATCCTCTACATCCTAAAATGTGGCAGCATTTAGATCTTTACTAGAATTGCAGACACCCTGCCAGCTGAAGAGTGCTGGTGGGAGCTTTGGGCACTTGTCTATCAATTGCAAGAAGTTTCAGCACCTCGATTCATAGATGCTTTCTCGCATTTAAGGGGGAGATCAGTGTGAGCTTGTTTCACTGCAGTGTACACAGTGACTAATGGTGATCTCAGGCAGCCACTTTCTACTGGGAGAGGTGAAACCAGGAAATGCCTTTCTTTTTGGTCAGTCTTTTTTTCTTTTTTTGGTCCTCTCTATTCTCACATAAGGTCCAGTGTGGGATCCATATTTGGATCTCCTTACTGTTATTGTGATAATAAGGGCCAGAATGACCTCTAACCTAAAAAAAAAAAAAAAAA
>VXAU01001865.1:1035980-1160553 GCA_013399695.1 Formicarius rufipectus
GCCCCCCGGCTAGCGATGTCGTCTCTGTCTTTCTCTCTCTCGGGCAAAAGTCAACAAACAATCCCAAAAATCAAAGCTTTGTAATCCAGGTATGGGAAAGGGAAGCAGCAGAAAAGGCAAGAAAGAAACCCAAAACTCCGGGGTTTCTCTCTCCCCCGTCTCTCGCTGCTGACTCCCAAAAACCAGTGTGCCCTTCTCCCCCACCCTTAATCACCGGTACTCTTGCTTCTTTTGTTAGAGGCAAATGGACTGGGCTAGGACAATTCGCTCCTCATTCTGAGGGTGAGGAAAGAAAAATTCCATGAGATTCTGAACCTATAACAAGTATTTTGACTCAGCTCTTTCTCCTAACTCCTTTTCTTCTCCATATAGCGTATGTCACTTGGTAGGACTATTTCTATGAGACAGAGGCACTTGATTCTTTAAGCACATTCATCCCTGAGACTAGCAGGAAAGATCTATTTCTCATTTGTAACTGTTTTCTACCAATGCAATTCCACTGAAATAAATTCAGGCAATTTGTCTTTTAGTCCATTAGACATACTACTAACACAGAAATACATGTGCAAGGACCAGGGGGATACTTTTCTGAGTTAAACAGAAATATTATAATTGGATACCCAGAAAAAAAAGAATATTTTCAATGGCTTGCCTTTCCCCCCCCCACTGGAATTGCAGGCAAAAAATAAACATACAAGGGGAAACCTGAGTAATTGAAAAGATATTTTCATGTGAAATGATATTTTATTCACTGCTCTTGTTTGTATCTGAAAGGAAAAAATTCACATACTTTTGGTAATTTTTGAATTGACATACATCAGTTGTTTCTAATGCTGAAGAGGTACTAAGGCTCAGCTTGCCAAAAGCTCTGTATCCAAAATAGAAGCCTTTATTAAGTCATGTTGCAGTTCTCTTTGTATGGGCAAGGAAGTCTTGGCATCTGCAAGGTGCAGGACAGTTATACATGCAAAACATGCAGCTTTTCTCTGATTTGCACTGTTTCATCATTGTACCAAGAGCCAAGGCATGTCTTTCTGCTTACTGGTACCCTGAAGTCTGCTGCCTCCCAGGTGACCATCCTCATCACATGGGTGGCTCAGCATGATGCAGATCACCTGCAGCACACACCTGTATTGCTGCTCTCAGCCTGCCTTGTGAGCCCTGCACGGATAACAAGTGTGTGAGAGGCATTGCTTGGTGAGGTGGCAGATGCCCTGATGGGCAAGAACACAGTTCTGAGAAATGAAACAAGAACCTCCCCAGGAAAAAAAAAAAAAAAAAAAGTCTTAGTTTTGTTTGGAAATGTCCTGTGTTCATTGCCCAGAGGCAGAAAAGAGTGGATGGGTGGGCATCTCCCCAGTGACTCAAAGACTCAGTGCAGTTACACGTATGCTGGAGGAAGATGCGTCATTCTGGGGAAGCTCTTATGCACTTCCAGTTGCGTTCTGCGACACCCGAGGATGTCACAACAGAGAAGTGCGATAGCTTGGCAGTTGGACACTTCAAGAGAGGCCAAGGGAAAATGAAACATGTCTGTGCTTGTACAGAAGAGGAATTCTCAGATGCTTTATTCCACTTCTCTTACACTCAAGTTTTTCTTTTTCTCTATGGTAAAACAGTTACTGTCTCACAAGCAATAACCCCAACCAGCTGCAGATGTTTGCCTTTGATAATGTCTTTATATCACACATGTTTCCTGTCAGGACACATTTGCTTTCTCACCACAGATATAGTTAGTAGGACTGATACTCTGAGTGGCTAAAAATTGTCAATGCATCCTCTTATGATTCCTCTGGTCTTTAAGGATCACCTCTTGAATGCATCCTTGCTACTGCCCCTTCCAATGTCTCCTTTCAGCTTTAGGAGCACTCAGTTACCGGTGGCCTCTGCATCTATCTCCTGTGGTGTGATTTCTGTGTCAGTCTCCTTTTTGGATCCCAAACACCTTCCATTATCTGATCCATCTTTTCTGTGTGGACTGGCTGTCCTCCACTCCTGACCCCTCTGACTGCAGCTTGTCTGTCTTAGTGGAGGATACAAGACAGCTTGAATACAGTGCTGCTGCAGCACACCCAAGGAAAACTGCATTACCTCCAAGGTGCCAAGGACTCCACTGTGGAGCAGCTTGAATCTAGTGCTGGACCTCACCACCACTACCTTACAAAGACCAGTGCCACCTCAAAAGGTAAGGGTCATGGATGGTGCGCGGTCTCTATGGAGAGGAATAGAGAGGGAAGTGTTTGGTTTGAACTTGATGTGCGTGGAGGCAGCAAAGGACATGGAGTGCCTGGGGATTGGTTTGGAAGTAGGCCACAGGGACGGAGGGAGTTTTGTCCGTGAACTATAAGAGTCAATCACTGGCAGCATCACCAATCTAATGTGGGCTGCATGGTAGATGGATCTCAGGGACCTAAGACATCTAATAGGCAGAGATGATTACTACAGATGGCAGTTGTATTTCTGACATGCAACCTCTGTTGGGAGAGGCCAGTGTTTTTCAGGAGAAGGAGAGATTTGAATACCAATGGAAAGAGAATGAATGAAATTAATCAATGGCAGGCTGTGTCTCTGCTAGTGAAAATACTACACACTGCCAGAGGGTGAGCTGCTTAGGTGTTCATGAGTCTATGGAACCAGATGAGATCCATAGTGGGGTGATGAGGGAACTGGTGGAAGAGCTTGCAAAGCCACTCTCTATCATTTATCATCAACTTGACTTGTTTGGCTCCTACCTTGTAATCACACAAAGCCAGACTTCTATTTACGTCCATTGCCATGCACTGCCACAGCTTGTCTTTGTTTTTTTGACCTGTTGTGCCAAATACAGCTGGTACTCACAATTTCCAAAGGTCACAGTGTAGCAAGGATCCATAGCCTAGGCACACCACTGGAAGACACAGCTTATGTTTGGGACCTGCCCTTCTCATGCACCCCAACAGAGACATGGTTACATCACCCAAAGCACCAGGCACCTCCTTCATTATGTTGCCTTGTGCTTACATCTGAGAAGTCAAAGTCTTTAGTAACATTGCTGGAAAATCACCACCAGTCCATGGTAGGTTAGTCCATTCTTTTCCCTTGACCATCTCTCAGGGGAAAGACAGTCAGTGATGAGGGATGCAGGACAGCCTCCCTGCAGAACACAACAAGGAACAGTGTAGAGCTTGAAACTGAGCTGCACAGGGTCTTTTCAGGACAGTCTAGTCTGAGATGCCACATAGTGAACAAGGTATTTACCAAAGTCCCCTTGTAGAAGGAGGCCAGTTGAGGATGCATTGCCAGGTGTGGAAGTTTGATGGGTGTTACAACTCCTGGATCAGATTTTGCTGTCCTGATTTCTGGTTGATGGCTGTCAACCAGAAGCATCAGTCACTTCAATGCAATTACCTGGATTGAAAGCATAGGCTCCAGTAAGCTCAGACTCCATAAACTCAAGGTCAGGGAAGCCTCTACTTCAGTTAGCCTTTGTTCAAGACAAAAATTGAATGCACACATGCAATGAAATATATGCCTAATATCCATTGAAATAGAATCCATGCTTTAAATGTTTTCTTGATAGTCTTTTAGTTCAGTCACTGTTTCATTTATTACCTCATGAAATCCTTTTCTCTGGGCCAAGCTAGAATTATAGCACTGTAATTTAGGGATCAAAATTTACACATGAATGTCTAAAAATATCAAATTACCTGTTGTAAGCCCAAGTTATACAGCTTGGCTTTGCACTGCTGCTGCATACAGGAAAGGAACAACAGGAAAAAAAAATGAAAGAAAAATTATTAGGAGAGATGTTTTCCCTCCAGCTGGACTACGTTCTTGTAAAAGTGATAATCTGCGTCAAAGTGATCTAAACAGAGCAACAAGCAAAGGAAATTAAAGCTGTCATTCTTTGATACAGAATACCACTCAATAAGAATCCAGAACAGCTGTAAGCTAAATGAGCCACGTAATGGTTCATTTTTCATGGTGTTCTTTTTACAGACTTCACAGTAATGTTACTAGCCCATGGCTCTTGTCTGACAATTAAATGGTTTGTGCTGGTAAATTATTTCTGTCATTAAAAACTATATTTTTCATATTTTCTTGAAAACAAACAGGACAAGCTGTAACTTGTAAATGCTATTGGAATGTGAATTGCTTTTGAAGTCTTCTGAGAAAAGAAAACACATTTTCCAGGCCCCAATCCTAAAAAAGCAAAATACCGAAATAAACTTACTTGGTTTTTACATCCATAGTTTTAGAGAACAAATTCTGCTTATTATTCTTTATATATGTATATAAAAATGTGTATAAATATGTTAATGCATATTTTAAAAATGAAATTTAAAGAATGAAAAAAGATAAAACTCCCCCCAAAAATTCAAACCCTATTTTCATTTTGGACTGGCTGCTTACGCAATTTTGGAAAAGAAGATTTTGGCAAATGAAGAAGGTAAAGTTTTCCAGTTTTGAAGTGATTTATCATTCATCCATTTTCACTGTCATTTTAGGTGAGTTTACAGGAACTATATTCTGGGCTTAGAACTGTGAAGGCACATTCCTCTGACCCTCACTGTGCAAAGAAGACCTGCTTCAGGCCCTGCATTGAATGGATCTTGCTTTGACAAACATTTTCATTGCCTTCTTCTTTGGGTTTGTAGATAGAGATAACACATGGGAGTTGCTGTGTGAGTTAATTAAGGAAACGCTGTCTTTACTACTGCTCCAAGACAGAAAGGAGGTACCCTCCCCATCCCTTAGGACTAAATGGCAGTGGAAGTGCAGGCTGTTGCAGCAGTCTTGTGCCAGGGTGCACAGTACTATTGAAGGGGCTCTTGGGGAAGATTCTGCCTAGAGATGTAAAGAGTGAAGACATCCTCATTTTTCTCCCCTCTACATTTGAGCTTTCTCAGACAAACTCACCACCTTTCTACTCTACATCCCAGCCTCCAAAAGAGGGGAACTCAATTAGCTAATCCCATTTGTTCACTTCTGTTCTGTACTGCAGGTGATTTCACAGCATGAATCCTATCAGGAGTATACAATAGCAAAATTGCCACTCTCACACCATGCATTAAACAAGCATCCCAGGGAGAAAGAGACTAAATATATAATAAATGTTCTTTTCTTTCTATGTTTGCTTTACTGGGTTTGAGCCTGTGGGTTGTACTTAGCTGTTATTCAAATTCACTACTATGAACACAGGGCTTGAAAACTGCTTCTTTGTGATGATTATAAGTAGTGTTATTATTGGTGAAAGTCCAGTCCACCTTAAGGACTGTGAAGATATTATGTCTTTAATAACAGTACCACTCATATTGGAACTCTTAATAAACTGGGAACTCATGAGCCTCTAGAGTGAGTAAGACTGTAAACAAATGCCCTCAGGATGCTTGTTAGTCATTTTCCCTGAAGATAAATTGCTTTTAAGGAGGAAAATGCAACACATTTAGAATTGCTATTTTATTTAAAAATAAAATATGCAGAGAACATTTCTGTCACAGCAAAGTTAAACATCCTGTCAAGCAAGTGTAAGACCTCAGGCCCCACTTCAACTGAGGAAATGTCTTTGCTGGCATCAGTCTAGTAAATCTGGGTTTTGTTCTGTAAAATCACAAATATTTCTTTGATTTTTCTGCCATTGACTGTACTCATGCACAGTAAGGGTAAATGAATGCCAGATAACTTTCAAGAATTGACAATATCTCAAGAAAAGTATAATTTTTCCTTCATGCATTCAGCATCTTCAGTTTTGTGAGGGAGTCGGATTCTCCATTCAGTAATGTTCCTAGTGTGTTTTGGAATTAGTAAACTAGTAGACAGAGATTTTCAGAAGCACAAAATACATCTATAGGGCCATCTCCTATGGTTGTTATAACTGGTCGTGGTTGGATTTCTGAAGTCAAAGTGCTTCCTTTGCTCTTCTCCATGCTGACACCCAGGATGATGTGTTGGTCCTGGCAGTATGAGCCCTTGTCTCCTTAGTGCACTCTCCTTGGCAAAACTCACAAACCTCACAGATGAGGAGATGAGAGTCTTGCCCAGGAGTATGGGTGATCTACCCTCAGGGCAAGACCAAGAGCTGACTGGGAGCCTAAACTCACCACAGTGTGTCCTTTTTACACCTGAGCATTATGACTCGCTGCTTTGCAGTTGTGCCTTACCGCCCATGTCCTTCTCCAGCTGGACCAAACTCATTCTTTGGGCACTGCTGTCATGCTTAGGAAAGATGACAAAGATCTGACCCTCACATCAAATAGTAAAATAAAAGACTAGAGCAATTTGGGACAACTGGCATGACCTCAGCTCCATGTCATCCTCCAGGAGACTGAGATGGTTTGTCAGTCTTTTTCTTCCAATCTGGCATGTTTTTCAAGGTTTCCGAATAGCCTCTTGCAACAGTGAGCCTGTGATGATTTATGACATACACCAGTCTTGGGTGACAAATAGGATCTATACAGGGACGTAAATTTCAAACTACCTATCAAACAAAAGTCTGTGAAGACTTGTTCAAAGTTTTTTTGTTTCCTTGGTATTTTCTTGCAGTTTGTTTTGAAGTTTTAGGGAGCAATGTTGCACCTTTTGACCAAAGCAAAGGAATGGCCATGCAAGTGAATCAGTAGACTGGTGAGGCGTCTATGGAGTTTTTATTTAGACTGAATCTTGATGTGTGTTCAACCTAACGAAAAGCTCCCAACAAATAGGAACACATGGGGAGGTATGGATTTCAGATTAAACTATTTCCACATCTGGTTCATGTCTGTGTTGCTCATGGAGAGGAGGCAAAAGAGAGGGGGAAGATGAACAGGGATGGGAATAAGCAATGTGGGACTGCAGGGATTATTGCTTTTTGTTTTGGCATAGATCCTTCCTTAATATATGGTAAGCTACAATCTCTCTTTTAATTAGTGCTGAAGAGAGGGCTACTTGTCAGAGCAGACTCATAAGAGCAGAAGATACGTGCAGCTTTGAGCTTGCGTGCACAGCTGTACCCAGGAGAGACACCAATGAAGTCATGGTGGTCCTTGGATGACCTCTGGCAGTCTGGGTTGGAAACTGTGTTGCTCAGGCAGATCAGAAACCGGGGACTGAGCCAGGCATCTGACTTGTGAGTATGCCTGCATGCCTAATAGTCGGAAGTTGAATTTAACTCACTCCTCTAATATCATCTGTAAGGACTGCTGACGCTTCCCACAGCCAGTTTCTTGGCTCATTGTCTGTCAGTGGCCCAACACCAACAGGGTGTTCTAACATGTCACCAGGGTTTGTCAGCAGAAATTTTGTGAGAAAAACCTATCAGCATTGTCCATTTTAATTTGAGGAAATGACAGAGTGCTGAGCAATGAGCCTTAAAAGAGAAAAACAGCAACAAGGAAAGTGATTGTTCAACATGACTGACTGTAGTGGGTTGACCTTGTCTGGATACTAAGTGACCACCAAGCAGCTCTATCACTCCCCTGCTGGTCGGGGGAAACAGTCAGATGGAAAATGACTTGTAGGTAGAGATAAGATGGTTTACTAAAGAAAAAAGTGAAAATTTGCACATGCACAAGCGAAGCAGAAAATAACAAGGTTTATTCTTCTTTCTATTAGCAGGTGATGTTCAGCCATATCCCATGAAGCTGGGCTTCAACATACGTAGTGGTTTCTCAGCAGGCAGCCACTGGAAACAAGGAATGCCCTGCTTCTTGCTCCTTTCCTTAGCTTTTCTATCTGAGCTGATGCCATATGGTATGGAATATCCTTTTGGCTAGTGTGGGTCAACTGACCTACTTGTGTCCCCTCCCTGGATCTTGCCCTCAACTGGGGAAGGGATGTTCCAGTACTGATGCTGTGCTCAGCAGTAGCCAAATCACTGATGTGTTATCAATACCCTTCTAGCTACCGATGCAAAGTACATCACTGTGAGAGCTCCTATGAGAAAATGAACTCCATATCAGCTAGACACAATACACTGATGAAAATAACATTGCATGAACTTGTAGTTAATCCATTAATCCATCCAGTAAATAAGAGACCTCACAGTTTTGCATATTACAGTACTTTAGATTCATGATAGCATCATTTTGTTTTCACCAAATCCTACCTTTTCATGGTATCTGCCACAGAAATGATCCAGAAAGAGCTTTCAATTAGCCAAGTCTCTGCAGTAACTAGATCATGTAATGACACCTACCTTAAACATCCCTGTGTGTCACCATTCCCTTTTCTGCTATTGAAATATATCTAAGTTTTATTTAGGCTGTTTATTTTACTTAGGTTCTCCTTCCTATTTACCTGCTGTTATAGAACTAGGGTGGAAGTTCTGGTGAGTCATGTAACTTTCCAATGATTGCCAGTGATGTGAGATTTACTTCTGGGTAGGTTCTCCAGACTATTGTGTAACATCAAACAGTGGGAAAAAAAACCACTCTGGAGGCCTGTATGAGGGGTTTAGGGACAATTAACATTTCCTAAAAGGTGAGAGCAGGACAGGCTAAAAGTTGGAAAAAACCCTGTAACTCATCAGTTGGTATTCAGGTACCATTGCTCTGCAGCACCACTTAGGTGAATTATATAGGTGAAAGCATTTGGATAGCATCCTATCCTCACAATGTCTTTCCTGGGAATGAATCTTGTCTTCTTTTTGACTCCATGAGATGAAAGGTAAAATTAGGTAATCATCATGGAAACACACTTCATTGGTCCAATGTCCTTGCTCTGGTTCTCAGAGAAGTTAACACATGATGTATTAGAAGGTGTATCGTCTTTCTGGAGGGATCTTCCTCTAAAAACACCAGAGTATAGGGCTGTGTGACAGGAGTTTTTCTTCCTCACATTTTTTTTCCCTGTGGAAAAGTTGGTGATCCAGGTCCGTGTTACCATGAATTTAAACAACTGTATATGCTGAAGGGCTAATCTGTGGCTCGCCATCCCATTTTGCTTACAATCATGCCACTAGAGCAGCTATAGAAAGATCAGTGCTAAAAAGCACTTCACAAAAAGAGGAATAATGTCATCTCTGCTTCCATTTCTGCTGTGCAATCTAAATCCATCCCTGCTGCCCAAGACAATAAGAGGTATCTCTTTGTAAGCAATCTACTTTTCTTAGAAGCTCAGATTGCTAAATGAAAGCTGGAAGGAAGGTGAAGGCAGCAGCCCAAAGTCCACATTTTCCCGACTCACAGCTATGTTCTAGCTGTGTCCTCCAGCTGCATCCACGGAAGTAACATTTTCTACTGAGTCACAGTATGTATGACAAAGCATTTTCCCTTGTGATTAATCCCTTCTCTAAGAGCAAACCTGCTTCTGATTTCTGCTCTCTCCTGCCCTGGGGAAAGTGCCTCAGTCATGGAAAAAGTGGATCTCCCTTTATTTGATATCACCTTTTCCTTTTCCTACTGCTCACACCCAGCCTTATCTCTGGGGCATGGGAATAACCAGAACTGCCTTCAGAAACCTCCAGTTATCCTGTTTACTATCCATCTTTTTCACCAACCTCTGCCAGAGAGTACCTGTAAATGCTTTGTATGGGGATTTTCCTTGGCAGAAACTGCTGTGGTAGTACAGTGCTGATAGTACTCCTGCTGCCTTTGCTGCTCTTACTGTATGTTGCAACAGCGCTTGCACAGCCAGTTTCCACACACTGTCACAGGTTAAATCACTCTTGGCATCAATGGATAAGCTTTCCTGACCTGCAGCTCAGCCCTGACCAAGCCTGGACAGGAATCCGGGTCCTGAACTGTGTTTTCTCACTCAAGTGTTTGGAAACGTTTTGGACTCAAGATCTCTGGGCAGACCTCAGCTGGGTCACTGAGGAGCACACTGACCTCCAAAGTCACTGAGCTAGAGGCACCTATTTTCAGCAATAGCATACAGTGTGTGCTGAAGCAGGTTGGGCTCAAAAGTAAACCATGAGGTTTAAATCCTGCTTTTAATAAACCATGTGCTAATGTGGATCAGTGATTTATTTTTCTATTTATAATATGTTTCAGAGAGTGAAGTGTCAGGGTTTTGTATTATTTGGATAAGATCCTGTGGAAAACACATCCAGTGAGCTTGCCTTTAATAAGATAACATAGCAAATGCCACAGAACATCAGCATGCATCAGTCATGGGAAGGCACCACAGCTTGACTGAATGATGCAGACTGGAGGCCTGTGTTTGTTGAAGGTGTTGTCGTTTCTGACACTGCAGGGAGAAGGCAAAGTTGCTTTCAGGTAGAGACTTGTGGCCAGGGCTTGCTTAAAAGTTTAAAAATTGCAGAGCAGTACAAGTGGGAAATCATGGGGAAAAATAAGTGTTTGTATGCATGTTGAAGATATGTCACAGTTTAGCTGTACTTGAAACATAATCCTTAATTTCCTTAGTACAAAACCTGCATTACAGTATCTCTTTTGCCATATCCCTCTGCTCTCCCCAGCCAGTCAGTCCTGACACAAGGAACAGCTGTGACAACACTGCTACAAACAGAAGGTCAGGATGAATGGATATCTGGATGTGAGTTGAATCTGCTCTGTCTGAGGTCTGCAGTAAGGTTTCAGTCTGCAGCTGGCCAGGAATGTGGGGAAAATGAAAATGAAATTTGGCAGTTGTGAAATTTCCAAATATCCTAAATATGGACAGAAGAAGAAACAGATTGGATTTTTAATTTTTCTTTTTACTCACATTAGACCACATCTGAAAAATATTGGATGTGGGAGCATCAGAGAATCATAGAATCATTTAGGTTGGAAAAGATCATGAAGTCCAAGGGCTAACCCAGCACTGCCAAGTCCACCGCTAACCTATGTCCCCAAGTGCCACATCTACGTGCCTTTTAAATACGTCTAGGTATGGTGACTCAAACCACTTCCCTGGCAAACCTCTTCCAATGCTTCACAACTCTTTTGGTGAAGAAATATTTTCTAATATCCAATCTAAACCTCTGCTGGTGTAACTTGAGGCCATTTCCTCTTGTGCTGCCACTTGTTACTTGGGAGAAGAGACCAACACCCACCTAGATACAAACTCCTTTCAGGCAGTTGTAGAGAGGGACAAGGTCTCCCCTGAGCCTCCTTTTCTCCAGCCTAAAGAATCCCAGCTCCCTCAGCTGCACCTCACAGGACTTGTGCTCCAGACCCTTCACCTACTCCACTGTGCTTCTCTGGACACACTCCAGCCCTTGCCTTTCTTGTAGTGAGGAGCCCAAAACTGCATACGGGATTCGAGCTGCAGCTTCACTAGTGCCCAGTACAGGGGTATGATCACTGCCCTGGTCCTGCTTGTCACGCTATTTCTGACACAGGCCAGGATCCCATCAGCCTTCTTGGCCACCTGAGCACTCCACTGGCTCATGTTCAGCAGCTGTCAACTGGCACCCCCAAGTCCTTTTCTGATGGGCAGCTTTCCAGACACTCTGCCCCAAGCCTGTAGTGCTACATGGGGTTGTTGTGACCCAGGTGCAGGACTTAGCACATCACCCTGTTGAACCTCATACAATTGACCGTCGCCCATCAATCCAGCCTGTACAGATGCCTCTGTAGAGCCTTCCTACCCTCCAATAGATCAACACTCTTGCCTAACTTGGTGTCATCTGCAAACTTACTGAGGGTGCACTCAATCTCCAGGTCATTGACAAATATATTAAACTAGCCTGGCCCCAACACTGAGCCCTGAGGAGCCATTTGTGTCTAGCAACCAGTAACTTCAAGAAGCAACATCTTCAAAGCCATGAAGCTGTCACTGGAAGAGGTGTTTTGAGTTAACAGAAGTCCCCCAGGCAGCCTGTAGAGTTGCAGCAAAAAATGCTGCTGCTGCAGAGGCTTATGAAGCTCTGCTGAAAGTGCTGTTGCTGCTTTCACATCCTGTTAGATTTCAGGAAACCCTCTCAGTCTCTCTAAACATGAATGACTTAGTTTCAACTTCATTTCTTTGCAGATGTTTTGTTTCATTGCAGAGTAAAAAGTAAACAGAAAAGGCTGTCACTTGACCAGAATCAAGAGGTACCTGATGAGAATGAAACAGAGAAACCAAAAAGATTTGCAGTTGGCTGAAATGCTGGATGCACTTACTGTATTGCCTGGGAAGCCAGTGAGGAGAATAAAGGGAATGTTATCCCTGATGCCTTAGGATTTTTATGTGTTAGTAGATTTTTATATAGCTGTATAGTTCTCACACTTCAAGTAGCAGTGAACAGTTTCTAACAGTTTCTCTCAGTTTGTGCCACATTCCTGAATTCTGTTTAAGTGTCTTTTCAATAGAAAAGATTGCAGCAAGGACATCATGTTTAGGACACGTGCACCTGGACTGGAATAACAAGACATATTGTAGTCAAAATGAGATAGAAGGCCCAGAACCCTTGGAGGTAGTCCAAATGGGAAGTTCTGAGAATGGTACCAGGGTGGTACCAGGGGCAAAAGGTTCTTGGGTTGGATGTACCCATTAGATAGGATAATTAAATAGTGTTATAAATTTTTAAGAACCCTACACTGTGCATGCATCTATATACTTGGTGCACCAGAAAGCTTTCATTAAATAATTGTTCTCTACTTTCCCTATACTAATATTGTCTTGAAAGTTTTTTCTTTGATTTTAGGCAACATCCCCTTCTATCCCTTCCCAACTTCCTAAGCTTTATGATCTCCTTTTTTGCAGTTTGAAGATGACTCACTGACTCAAAGGTGTTCAGTGTCTCTTGAGAGCCATGGCTAGAGAATATAAACCTGCTAAAGGCAAAATGTCAAGAGCACAGCAGTGACTGCTCCCAGAACAAGGGCAAGGGCTGTTGTTCAAATCTTTCCAGGATTGTGCAGGGTTCTCTCCCACTTCCTTTTTCTGTGAAGGAGACCACGACAACCTTCCCATGTGTGAAGGAACAGCAATGCCCAGCTGACTCTGTGGCTGCTATTACAACAATATATTGATAGCGATATTACAACAATTAATCAAACTGGCAATCTCTAGTAGGTTAACTACAGCTGGCCACTTCATTGTATAGGCAGGGAATTGAGAGTGCAAACTGTGGTGTCCAAAGACACACAAAGAATTAGTGTCAAAGCCCACATAAAAATCCTTGAGGCAAAATGTTAATTTCAAATGCCTACATTACCAATTGTATACATCATCAAAAGTATTTCACTGGTGTTTTGCATGCACATGTCTTTAATGATAATTCAAAAAATGTGACACTTTAAATTCCTATGTCTAATGTTAGAATTAGAGGTAAGAAAACCTTAAGCCTGGAGGTTAATCTTAAAATGCAATGAATCTGAACCTAAAGGTAATTCACTACCTGTTTTCTAGAGATGGTGTTTCCACGACCAGGGATTCTTAAAGAAATAACCATAACCTTGATGCTTAAACTGCTGAATGCAAATGTGCAGATTTTGCCCTGGTAACATGGGCTATGAGAGAGCCCAGGCAACTCTAATCAAAAAAGCAGCAGAGCACATTGCAATTACATTACAGGTTTTTCTCAGCATCACCAGAACTTTGTTATAGATGACCAACAAGTGTTTGTAGTTTAAATACATATCCATCAGGACTGTGATAGGTATTTTGTCATAGCACAAAATGTTATGCTTCTTTCTTTCAGCTTCAGGGCTGGCTACAAGCCACACTTGCTCCTTACAGCTTTTTTAAAAGCTGATCTTTGGGAATTTTCTCTGGTAACATAGACTGTATGACAAAGTGGTGGGGTTTTGATAAACTTCCAGGTCTTGCAGGCTAGAAGAGAAGTGCAGATGGCATTTTCTGAAAGAAGTTATAGGAGTTACAGCTGGAAAATATTTAATTTGCAAGCACCATCACATTGCTCTCTACAGTTTTGTATTCAGAACTCTGTCACTGCAAGTTTAATCTTTCTTTTGTTTTTAATAATAATTATTTTTGCAGCAATTTAACAGGACTATACACACCAGGTGAAACTGGGCAAGATGCTACAAGTGTTTTGGGTTTGTTTGGAAGAATATGGAATGTGGCTGTTTCTTCTGAGTGAGGCTGATTTCTTCATCCCAGTAACACTTTTCCCATCCTCCCTCTTATTTCATTATCATGTACCACACTGTGTAACCACAGCTGTTTAGATTGGTTTTGGGGCTTTGGACCTTACACTAGAAAAGCTTGTCTATTTCTGCACCTTTTCCCCAAAGCTGTCCTCTTTCCTTATTTCCTTGTACATCCAGGAGTGCTTAGTTTTAGCACTGGTTGGCCTTGTGTCACACCACTTATCTTTGCTGCTGGAACGTTAACATTCCTGTCCTTATGGATATTTCTCACAGAGAAAAATTCTTGGTCAGTAACAAGGCTTAATTGAAAAACAAATTCAGTAAAGCATATTCTAAGGAGAGAAGGGAAGGTGCTTGTACCCCAGCACTTGGAAGTGGTGCAAAATTCCCTCCAGTTCTTGGTGAAGTTCACTGAGGGTTTTGATAGCTTTGCATATGCCAGGAGGAGAAATTTCTGAGTGAAACTGGCCTGGCTCACTGCCATCTCTTTGACTATTGATGCTGATGTTGGATTTCCTTGGAATCAGTGAGATCACAGTTTCTAACCACTGCGGCTACTCAGCATTATGCTGGAGGAAAGGAGCTGGCCACTAAGTCTTCTATAATACTTAATATCATTGAAATGAAATACAGATTAAAAACACCAATATCCCCTCTG
Source organism: Formicarius rufipectus (assembly GCA_013399695.1). Classification (NCBI taxonomy): domain Eukaryota; kingdom Metazoa; phylum Chordata; class Aves; order Passeriformes; family Formicariidae; genus Formicarius; species Formicarius rufipectus. Next base: position 1,050,582 of record VXAU01001865.1, read on the forward strand.
AAATAGGATGACCTTTTCCTGCAGTGGTCTGAAAGCTGTGTACCCTTGCCATGTCTCTCTCTTTCACTGCTGTTTGTTTTTCAGTAGTGATGGGGGCTATGTCTCAGTGTCCTTAAGATGGTAACCTTTATTGGTAACTGACCTGTAGGAATGAAAGTTTTGTATTATATCAAAGAACACAACTCTGGCAATCTGGACTTCAGTTCTGAATATTTAATTGTGTCTCATTCAGTGAATCGTACCCCTCAGAAACCATGTTTTCAATAGCCTTCTAAATTACTTTGGAATCACCCTCTTAGGAAAGACTATCTAACTTTGCTCTACTGGAAATGGTGCCTTTGAATAATTTGCTGGAAATGGTGGTGTAGCAGAAGCATTATGTTTCTGGGTCATTGGACTGCTCCCCAAACAAGCAAGTCTTTCCAATTCCGAATGTGTTACGTTGTTTCTCTAAAATAAATTATACTCAGGTATTTCTAATCAGTATAGCAGACATTGAGATAGCTGGCTAGTTTGGCACACAGAAAGCAAATAGGTGTTTCTGAGAATAGTTAGGAAGTGAACAGCTTGCTCTACCAGAATTTTAGTGGAGCAAGTCATGCACCAAGGCAGCGCAGGGCTGTGAAAGGTTGTCAGGCATTCCTGGTCTTCTCATCCCATCTAAATCTTAGCCACAGAGACAAAAAAATGCTCCTTAATAATGCCCAGTGGTTATCTTAGTCTCTTTCCTTGTGCATTTTTTTCCAATCTTTTTCTTGTGAGGAAGAATCAAATTGCAGCAAATAATCTCTGTTTGTTTGGCAATGTCTTATTGGGGCAGTGGATGTTGTGATCTTTCTCTCTGACTTACTACATTTCCCTGATCTGGACCCTGCTGGACAGTACTGACAGTAGGGAAATATGTGTGTGTGAATCACAGAACTGAAGAAACAATTAGGTTGAAAAAGACCTCTGGCATAATCAAGTCCAACCTGTGACTGAACCCCTCCATGTCAACTAGGCCATGGCACCAAGGGGCACATCCAGTCTTTTTTTAAACACCTCCAGGGATGGTGACTCCATCACCTCCCCACACAGCCCATCCCAATGACTAATCAGTCTCTCTGTGAAGAATTTCTTCCAAATGTCCTACCTAAGCCTCCCCTGGAGCAGCCTGAGACTGTGTACTCTTGTCCTATTGCTTGTTGCTTAGGAGAGGAGGCAGACCCTCATCCTAACTACAACATTTCCTCAGGTAGTTGTAGAGAGTGAAACGGTCATGCCTAAGACTTGTCTTCTCCAGGCTATACAAGCACAGCTCTCTCAGCTGCTCCTCACAGACCTTACCCTCTAAATCCTTCACCAGCTTTGTTGCCTTCCTCTGGACTCTGGATTTTAACTTGTAATTAGGATGAATAATACAGATTTCTGACTTTATTTTTATTCTCTCTTTTATTGCTCTGAACACTGATGTAACGGTGACATCCCATTGTGTGTTGAGCTACCTGTTGTTCTACCATGATTCACATGCTAATGGCTGTTCTGCTCTGACCACAGTGGCTGTGTCAAACTTCTGGGAGATCTGCATGTACTAGCTGCTAGAAGACTGACTCATGCAATTCTTTGGCAAAAGCCTGCCAAACTCCATGGCTTCTGGCAAACAACCACTTGGAAAATGTTTTATCTCTTTAGAAGGAGAAAAAGCAAAACCCATTGACAGCTGGTGAATGATACTGTTGCCAAACTATTCCATTACTATGAGATAAAATAGTACAAGGATCCCTCTTGGGCTAACTGTGGAAAAAGTAGTGACGACAGAACAAAGCACATTTACAACATGGAATACAGTATTAGTCAACCATACTAGATGTTCTGGAAGGGGAGTTCAGCACTTTTGCAGGGAAATGGGAGGGCTGAGAACCTACATGTTCTCACTCTAATCTGTGGGCAGGCCAGGAGAGGACCAGACCAACCCTCTTTGATTTCTGCTTAGCAAGGATAAAAGCCTACCAGTTTTTTGTCTTTGATGCTCTAGGAATGGAAGTTACTGGAAACTGAACGCGGTAGCAAAAGAATTCCACCAGGACCCCACACCAGTGATTTTTGCAGTAAATGTAATGAGCAAGGTAATTGCATGATGAAGTAGCTCTCTTGAGAATCTTCTGGCAGAGTATTCATGATAGCATGAGATGCAGTAGAAAGAACAGAATTTTCCTGGAAATCTGAGGAGTTAATTTAGTACTTACTGTATACTGAGTATTGCCATGATTAATTCAAAATAGCAGGACAGGTATCTAAAATGTCTTATCTTGTTGGTGCTGAATCTGACCCTTGCACTTATCTTGAGTTTAAGAAAGGTGCTACTAGAACAGAATGACAATACTGTATGTAGACTTTCCATTGGTCAGGGAATGGAGGAACAACATTTCATTGGTTGGAATTTGCAGTCGATCTTTGGTATTTTGAATTAACTTTAATGGACAAAATAAAAGGATAGGAAATGCACTGAAGACTAAACTGTCTATGACAGTCTGCCATGAAGAAAGACTGCTGAGACCAGTATCTGTCTTCATGCATGGTCTCCTTAGGTTTAACTTATTCCATTGCTACAGAGCTGGGCAAATGGTCCTTACAAACAGCCCAGTTTCAGTTTCCCTACCAGATGTGTATTTTCTCCACAATGTCTTGCTTGTCCTATATCTTCTCAGAAGGCAGGCCAATTTTCTGGAGGGCAGCCATGAGATACTCCCACAACTTCTGCCTGTGAACTCTGCACTGCCTCTGCCCTGGGAGAAGGACATGGGAAGCTGGAGGAGGTGACAGCAATGGGGCTGGGGCAAAGGGAGGAGGCCATAGAAGGCAGCAGTAGATGAAAGGCATGGGGTTACAGCCCCAGTCTGGGACAATGTTAAAGCACCTCCAAGGCAGTGGGTTTTTTAGCTGTACCAGAGTTATACTAGATAGTGTTTTAGGACCATCAGGAGTACAAGGACTGTGAAATAACCTCTGATACAATGTGAAAACAATTACCTCCAAAGGAGTTACTAAGTTTGAAAAATTGCTCATTTTTTGGCAGTGCAAAACAGCTTGGAGGAAAAGTTTTTGAAAAAAGAAATATTATCAGTCTTTCAGAATACTTTCTATTTCTTAGGAATAGTGTGGGGTTTTGGATCAACAGAGGAGGGTTTTAAAAATAGCAAAATGAACTCCTACTACCTTTCTAACAGCTAACCAGTAGTCTTATGCCAAGAAAGACTCTTTTTATCAAACTTACATGAGGTCCTCTCTGGCTGCTGAGTGATAACTGCCTGGGAAGTACTAAGAATAAAGAAAATTTCCAGAGCCCTATTTAAAGAGCAGAATTTATGGTTGGCCAAAGTTGTTGAAACATTTTTCTGACCTTAAGATACTTATGAATTATTTTTACTCTCTTACCTTGCACAATATTGCTACAAAACCTGTCTAGCAAGTTTTTAGAAAGTCTTCATTCTATAAATTTGCTTTATATCTTGGGAATTCTGTGGCTGCAAATTTTGATGAGCAAGAAGCACACAATTGACACTTAGTGTTTGTACAGTCTTGCTTTGTAGTTCAGCATTAGGTTAACTGTTTAAGATACCTGTCATTCTTCCCTCTGCTCCATCACCTGCTAAAATCATTTGAGGACTCTTGAAGCAGACACCCTGGCTGATATACTAAGTTAAAGAGGTACAACAGTGTGTAGGAAGTGCAAGCTACAGTTTATGTTTTGAGAAAGGCTTTGTGTGCTTGTTAGAGTTTGAAAAATAACAATAGCCAGTTTAGGTATATTGTAATTATCTTGAGCTTAATTCCTAAAAATCTTACTAGACTAGTTGTGCTCTGACTGTATTAAAGAAATTATTTTGGAAACGACAGAGAAGGAGGAACAAATTCAGCAGTTTTTTGGGAAAGTGTAGTAGCTAGTTAGTGTGGGAAGTTATGCAGAGATCAGTTTAAGACAGACATGACAGATGTGAATTGTGGTGCTTGTTACCTATGTTCTCACATTAGGGCATGCGTTATTGGGCTTGTTCATCAAATTGTAAAATTAATAGCTTGTGCAATCCATGCAACTTGTTCCTTTTAAATTCCTTCCCTTCACGTCTCAATAATAGTGTGTTCCAGTAAATCAACGGCAGAGATTTTTTTTCCTTCCTGGCATTTGTCTGAAGCCTCAAATAATGTTATTTTAGCCCTTACAAATTGAAAGCAGCCAATAGTAGTTGGACACATCTCTCATTACAAAGTTGGCAGACTACCCTGTGAAATCCCACACACATACCACTGCCAAGTGGAGAGTGAAAACAAAATGAGGACAGGACAGCCACTACTATACTGTAGAGCTGGCTGGCCAGAGGTGCGTCAGCAGAATGACTCTCACTTGACACAAGTAGGTGATTGTGAAGGGCCATGTAAAAACAATCAGGTTTATTTCTCCTCAGGGTTTTATTCGCTGTTGGAAATTATATGTGAAAAGGAAGAAGCAGATTTGGAATGAAGTTTGAGGGAATGTTGTTTGAAAGTCTCCTCATGCTGTAACCAACTTCACTGGAAGAAAGGTCCCCAAGGGTTGTTTTGTTTCTGCAGAATGGTCTTGACCCTTTTAAAAACAATGAAAAAATGTTGAAAAAAATTTTTTCCCATCTTCTTGTTTAGCATTAGTCCTTTGAACATTTTAAAGCATCATCTTCCCTGAAGTATTTTATAACCATTTAGGTACCAATTATACAATACATATTAAGGCTACAACAGCTGCCCTCTAAGATTCAGAACATAAAATGAAGGTGTTCAAAATGACCCACCTCCCAGTTCAACCCTAAACCTAATACTGAGAGACATGTTTAGTTCAAAATCAAAAATAAGTGAAAGAGCTTAGTTTGAAGAACTTGAAGATACACATTAATTCCTGTAACTCCTCAAAGACCCTATTTCCTTGCTGGTTTTTCCTGGAAGTTATCACCACTAGGGAAGGATTTAGGTATGGTAATTTTGTTACCTTCTGTACTAAAGAAAGTGAACCACTGGCAGTGTTTTGTGTAAGAAGTTCCTATGGGCTACTAATAATCACCAGGTTTTAAAAACTAAAACAACAGTGGTGGTTTTCATTTTCCAGATACCTAGAACTGAAGTCATTGCAGCGTTCAGCATCTTCATGAAGAAACTGTGATATCTGAAGGAACGGAGACAGGTATTAGAAGGGAGAAAGATCTGATTCCCCTGCCATTAAATTATTCATGTAGCTGAAGCTGTCTTGAAAACATTTTATTTCACAAGTGAGGCAACTTTAGCGAATTAAAGATATTAAACATTTTGAGAAAAATGTTCCGATTTTTTGGCCCAGTCTATGTTGTTGTTGTTGGCTGGACTTCGCGAACGAAGATCTTGGGATAAGCCTGCGCAATGGATTTTTTAAGTGAGGCACAGGGTGCGCAGAACTGGCCCCACTCCCTTTACTCCTGAGGCTCATCTTGCCACGGCCGAGCAGCTCGGATGGCGACAGCGAGTTCCTCAGGATTTGAACCAGCGTCCTCAGAGGAGGAGCAGGCTCCACAGGCGGGGGCCTACGCCACTCGGCCAACACCCGCCGCCTCTCAAGTGTAACATACAAACAACAAAGCAATAATGTCAGGCTGTTGAGAAATCCTGGGAGCTCACGTGGGTCAGAGCACCAGGGGAAGACCTCACCTTGTCCTCTCTGCCGCGGAATGACACAAACGTGGCACTGCAGCCACGCCTGTAACACGAGCTGGGGCAGGCCCCAAAGGGTGGCAAACCCAGTCTATGTAAAGCCTCAGGAAAAGCTCTTTGACTTCAGTTTCCCATGGGAATGATATTAAAGTAATAATTTTCCTCATATAAATTTATATTTTTGAGGTTTTAAAAGGCTGTGATACCAATCCTGTGATGGTTAGCACCTCTCCACCATTCCAGATGTAGAAAACTTCAGGAAAGACATGGATGAGAGAGAGGTGAGAGAGGGATCAGTTGTTGAACAAACAGTGAGGGTGCTGAGTAGCTGTCACCTCACTTGAGCAGCACTCATTCTGGACTATGCATGAGGTGAGAATCCCCTGGAGAAAACTCCTCATGTTCCTGGAAGTAAAGGCAACCTCACAATGTATAAATCCAGGAGGATCCAGCATCACCCAGGCCTGCTGGTATGCTTCTAATCCACTTACCTTGAAGTGGTATGTAATATTCACCATGGAGAGTAGACACAGTCTTGATGATGAACCTTGATACCATCTCTATAAAATACTTTAAAAAGGGCACATACATGTGTGATTTCACTTGAACGATACTAGTTTTCTCTTATTTTTTAAAAATGAATATGAGAAAATTGATGTTTTCATTCAAATACTTGCTCTTTTTTCTCATTTTCTACCTTAACCTTATAGAGCAGTTTTGCCAAGATTTTCCCCATTTAGTAGAGGATCTCTTGGATATCTCTGAGGTCAACCTTTGCAAGGTTTGATGCTTAAGGGACAGACATGTTCCTTCCTTGGCCAAGATCTTTCTGCTCTTCTTTGAGCCCAAAAGTTAACCAGCTAGTGAAGTTGAAAAGCTGGGAAACTGAAACTTGTAAAAGCAGAAGCAATTTAGCTCAAAAAGTCATAGTTGCTCAGCTTTCACTTTGCAATGTCACTCTTTACTTCCCTGATTACTTTCTCATCATTATGTATTTCCTTAGAGCAAATAGTGACTCCTTTCATTCCGAAGTAAATTACTGGAGATCAAATTTTCAAGAAATTACTATGTATACTGTTCTTGGCATAGCATGTTACATTTAATTGAATAAAATCTCCTTAGCAAAATCAGTTTGTTTTTCAATCTCTCATTATGATTTTTAGTTAATTTTTTTACCATTGACAATGGAGCACAGACAGCTAACTCTCAGAAATTTATTTTAAAAAGATAATCACTATACACCATTATTGGGGCAAAGACAGATCTTTGCATGGTTGGCATTGGGATAGTCTGTCTAAAAGCAGGGGTGTTGAAGAGGCACCTCCAACAGTTTCGCATGCTCTTTAAATCTCCTTTCATTAAAAGTCAGTGTCATGGCAAAGTAGAAAAATAAACAGTAAAATATAGTTATTATTTCTGCTGTTCTTCTCTTAAACAGATGACATCAAAGTAAGGGGAAGTAGGAAGTGTCCCACATTAGTCAATCCTGTAGATCAACAAAAGCTTTATTCTATTGCAATAGTAAAGCTTCAAATTTCCTTTAACCAAAGTCAGATTTGCTAAATACTCTTACCTCATCCAAAGAATAGTATTGCAAAAGGTAGGGAAGAAATTCTGAAAGATGGATATCCTGTTTCACTTGGGTCAAGAAAAAACATACTGATGTAAGAAAATGAAAGCAAATTATATGATGATGCATTCTGCAATTAGTTCAAGAAAGCAATAGTGAAATAAAACCACAAGTTAGGCTGGAAAAAAAAATCTGCCTGATTTTGTGTTTTTATTAAGATCTTCTACAAGGATTTGAACAAATGCTCAGTATCTTGTCATATACCTAATTGCTGCTCAGTTATACTGATTTGGAAGACTACTCCTTCTGTCTCTAAGACTCTCCTACTCAAGACTGGTACTTTCACTGTTCTAAATGTTATGCCTTTATAATTGTCTGAAACATTTGATCACACACCTTTATTTTAAAGTGCTTTTTCCTCTATTTTGAACAATGGCATGATACATTGAAATAAATTTTCTAATCTGGTGGATATATCTTTTTCAATTGCCTTTCTGTGAAGTGATTTTGATGTATTGACCTTTGTTAGAGGAACAGTCTCTGCCTTCATCAGTGCTAAAATGGTGCCCAGCGTGTGCATATGAAGCATGTGCAGATACTGGAAACAGTGTGTGCTGGTATTGAAGACATTTCTCTGTGTGCCAAATTGATGATGCTATGACCCTGTTCCTCCACTGTTTCTGATGCCTGATCTCTGTCTTGTGTATACTATGTCTCTATTGTCTGCACATTTTGCATGATCTCTTTCTGGTGCCCTTACCCTGTTTGAGCTCTGCTGCTATGGGAAAGCACCACCAGCAGAGGAGCAGAATGGCCACCACCACTGCAAACACCCTGTGTTCCAGGTATTTTCTGATCTGAGATCTTATTATTATCTCATAGAGTCACAGAACATTAAGAGATTAGAATGAACCTTAAAGATCATCTTGTCCCAGCCCCAACCGCCGTGGGCAGGGACATGTCTCACTAGACCAGATTGTTCAAGGCCTTATCTAACCTGGCTCTGAACACTACCAGGTTTAGTGCACCTACAACCTCCCTGGGCAACCTGTTCCAGTGTCTCACTATCCTCCCAGGAAAAATCTTCCTCCTAATATCTAACCTAAATTTCCCCTCTTTCAATTTTTACCCATTACTCCTTGTGCTATCACAGAGTCCCTTTCCAGCTTCCCTGTACACCCACCTCAGATACTGGAAGGCTGCTATGAGTTCTCCACACAACCTTCTCTTCCCAGACTGAACACCTCCTACTTTCTCAGCCTGTATTCATAGGGTAGGTGCTCTAGTCCTCTTATCAACTTGGTGGCCCTTCTCTGGACTTGCTCCAGCAGTTCCATATCCTTTTTTTTTTCTTTTGTTTGGGACACCAGTACTCCAGGTGGGGTCTCACCAGAGAGGAGGAGAGGAGGAGAATCACATGCTTGGACATTCCTTTTGATGCAGCCCAGGACATGGTTCATTTTCTGGGCTGTGAGTGAGTGCATGCTGCTGGCTCATGTTGAGTTTTTCATCAACCATCACCCTGAAATCCTTCTATGCAGGGCTGCTTTTAATGACTTCTCCACCTAACAGGTAGAAGTGCCTGGGATTGCCACAACCCACAACTTTGTTTTGTTGACCTTCATGAAGTTTACCTTGGCCCACCTCTCAAGCCTGTTGAGTGCACCAGACAACTCAGTGTCATTAGCAAACTTGCTGAGAGTGCCCTTGATCCCACTGTCCATGACAGTAGCAGACATGTTGAACAGTATCTGCCCCCAGTGCTGACCCCAGAGACACCACTTGTCACTGGTCTCCACGAGGACAATGAGCTGTTGACCACAACTCTCTACCTGTGGCCATCTAGCTGTTCTTTACTCCCTGAGTGGTCCATCCATCAAATCCATCTCTCCCGTTTAGAGATGTCCATGACAGTTGCTTTGCCCGTGTCCACCAATACTGCAGCCCTGTCATACAAGGTCACTAAATTTTTCAGGCATGATTTCCCCTTTGTAAAGCCATGTTGGCTGTTACCAATCACCTCTGTTTTCCAGGTGCCTTAGCATAGTTTCCAGGAAAATCAGCTCCATGATCTTGCCTGGCACAGAGATGAGACTGACTGGTTTGTTTTTCCTCAGGTGTTCAGCTTTCTTATTTTTAATTTTTTTCCAGTCATCAGGGACTTCACCTGACTGACATGATTTTTCGAGAATGAAAGACTGCGGCTTAGTAGCTCCATCTGTATCTGTGGATGGATCCCATTGTGACTCATGAACTTGTGCACATTCGGGTTCCTTAGATAGTCTCAAACTGAATCCTCTCCTACAGTTGGCTTAGTGTCATTTTAGGGTGCATTTGCCTTTCCCGATGGATGGAGCGATTAGAGCATGTGCAGTTGAAGACTGAGGCATAAAGGTCATTGAGACCTTCAGCCTTCTCTTTTGCCTAGGGTATCCAGGTCTCCCATTTCCCTCTGCAGAGGGTTCACATTATACTTAGCCTTTCTTTTTCTTGTAACACCTCTATAGATGCCCTTCCCGTTATTCTTAGTATCCTTGGCCAGACTCAATTCTAAGTGGGTCTTGGCTTCCCTAACTTTGTCCCTAGCTTCCCATCAAATTTTCCTGTATTCCTCCCAGGCCACTTGTTCCCATCTCCACTTCCTGAAAGCTTCTTTTTTTATTCTGAGTTTGCTCAGCAGCTCCTTTCCTATCTATGAAGGCCTCCTGGCATTTTTGTCTGATTTTCTCATTATGATGCCTTGCTCCTGAGTTTGGAGTAGGTGATCCTTGAATTTCAGCCACCATTCTTGCATCCTTCTGCCCTCTGGGGCTCTATCCCCTGGGACTCTACTGAGAAGATCCTTGAAGAAGCCAGCGTCTGCTCTCCTGCAGTCAGGGCTTGCTGTGTGGTCTCCTCACTGCCCTGAGGATCTCAAACTTCACCATCCTGTGGTCACTGCAGCCAAGATTGCTTTGGAGCATGACATTCCTCAGCCTTCTCACCCTGTTGATGAGAACAAGGTCCAGCATGACACCTCTTCTTGTTGGCTCCTCAGTCACTTGTGTAAGGAAGTTGTTGCTGACACATTCAAGGAACCTCTGGGATTGCTTGTGCCCTGCCATGTTGTCCCTCCAACAGATATTGGGGTGGTTGAAATCCTCCATGAGGACTGCTGCTTTATGAGTGTGAAGCTAGTCCTATCTGCCTGTTGAGAGTTTCATCCACATCACCCTCCTGATCAGGTGGCCTGTAGCAGACCCCCATTATAACATCCCCTGTTCCTGCCCTTCTCTTACTCTTGACCCACAGGCTCTTGGCTGTCTCTTCATCCTTTGTCAGGCAGAATTCCATACTCTTCAGCTGGTCATTGACCTAGCAGTCTACACTCCCTCCTTACCTCCCTAGCCTGTCTTTCCTAAAAAAGCCTAAAACCTCTCATTCTGGTAATTCAGTCACAGGAGCCATCCCACTGTAACTCCATGATGCCAACGATATCATATCCTTGCAGGTGTCTGCACGTCTCTAGTTCCTCTTGTTTGTTCCCCGTGCCATATGTGTTTGTATATAGGCCCCTGAGGTGGGCCCTGGATAGAGCTGACTTGCTGGCTTGAGTATCTGGAATGCCTTTGAACTGTTCTAGGCATCCATTACCACTGTTAGCATCCAACTGTCAGGATTTGGATGGATGGGTGGCCTCCCTATACAAATCTATTTTACAGCCTCCTTCACTAATCTGTCAAGTCCCTGATCAAAGATACTTTTCCCACTCCTTGTTAGATAGACCCCATCAGCCCCTTGTAAACCAGGCTTAGCAAATCAAGTCCTGTGGCTGAGTAACCAAACCCCTGACTGGCACCATTGCTATAATCATGTGTTGACCTGCCAGATTTGCCTGACCATTTCGAGCCCCTCTCCTTTGCCTTGGAGGATTGATGAAAAGCTACTTGAGCTCCAGAGCCCTTTACCTCTCCCAGGGCTCTGTAGTCCCTCTTAATGCTTCCCAGACTACTGCCAGCTATGTTGCTAGCTCCCACTTGGAACACTAATAGTGGGTAACAATCAGTGGGCTTGACCAGTCTTGGCAGCTTCTCAGTAATGTCCCTGATGTGGGCTCCCTGAAGGCAACACAACTCCCTGTCAGGCTGGCAGATGAGTGCCTAATTTAATACATTATATAAACAAACAAATGATAGATTTATTAATTATACATACAATAATATATAAAACATATAATGAAACAAAATATATTGTACATTAATATAAATTACGCATAACAACAATTTGTATATATATATAAATATGTTTCAACAAACCATTTCCTCTTTATGCTGTAAGCACATATCCTGCAATTACAATGATGGTTTTAGGGAGTGACATGAATGGCATTTTATGAAACTTCTCATGGAATTATGAAACTGGTACTGGAATAATTTTAATTTGGGAATTTCCCTAAACATCAGAGAACAACAGCCTACATCAGATCCCAGTAAAACCCACCGAAGAATTTGCATACAGTTGTAGAGGAAAGAACAGTACAGTGTAACAGGCATGACTCCAATGGCTCTTCCATCATCACAATCTCATTTTTTTCATGAATCATTAAAAAATACCCCAAAGGGCCTCTTTTAAGCCATACTAGTCTTAAACATTCATGAAGTTTAAGCAAAGGATTATCCCAGACAGTGGCAAGAGAAAAGCCTATGTGTAAGGTGTGTTCTGGCATTGGTGAGGGGCACATCCTTCTTAGTAGATGTCCCCAGCAGTAATGGTATCCAGCTAGAATCAATAATGTTACAAAGACCTCTAGTTTTTGTTGGCTCTGGTGCCAGTACAGAGGCATAGCAGATCATAACAGAAATGCCAGGGAGTGCCATTTGTCATGGTCCCATAATATTAAGGATATGTGTAGTTCTCAGAAGGATATGAGAAGAAGAACATTCTTATGCTAAAACTTCTCACTTGAGTAGTCACAAGAACCTCGCTAGAAACCAGACACCAAGTCACAGCACTGAGCCTCGAGTCACACTTGAACACTTAAGTCACAGTTAAGTCACATTTGAACTTTGCAAGGAGCCGGGTGTGTGTATTCCTTCAGCTTGAAATTCAGCCTGATTATTTTTTTCTGCCAAGTCCTCTACACAGGAAACAGTTTTCTTTGATAATATCCTCATTTAAAAACCTAAGTATGACTTCATTTTCAATCCATTGTAATTTTCTCTTTTGTTATTTAAATAATTTTTCACATTGATATAGTTTGTCTTTCACATTTATGACCCAAATGCTATAAAAATATCACCTGAGTGTAAAAAAAGTATTATACAGAGAAACCTGTTTTCTGTGTTTTAGAGAACATTAAAAGATGACATAAGAAGTTATAATCTTTACATTTTGAAAAGCAATGTGACTTACAAAGGAAAATATATAATCACACTTGAGCTAATTGCTAGTACATGAATAAGAAAAACAGTGCCTAGATATTAACATAAATGATTGTGTTTTATTTAATGAAGATCCTATTCCATCCAATTTCAATGCCCATATATGGACTTTACACAGTTAATTTTGTTTTCCTTCTCTTTTAACAAGTGCCCCTGATAAAGCTGCTGCAAGTCTAATGGGGAACTGCATTGGCAGTAGAAGATCACTGATCCAATGCAATTGTTTATCTTCCTCAGTTACAGGTCAGGGATGTATTGGTGAGATTTAGAAATAGATCTGGGAAAAACATCAGGACTTGGTACAAAGCTGAGCACAGCAAAGAGGAATTCCGCGTTGCGGGGAATCCCAGTTAGGTTCATTCCCATGAGTGACCCATTCGCTCAGCAGTGGACCCTGAAGGAACTACTGCCTCTGTTACTCCAAAGATAGTCCCACTGAACTGCACTCCTATGACAGCCTACTGTCTTCAGTTACAAAATGTTTAAGGTTGATTCATATACTTTATTGAAAGAGAGACTGTGTTCTCCTTAAGTCTCGCTGTACTGGAGTGCAAGAAGATCATCCTGATGCCATGAACACTGCGTGAAACCCAAGGTCTCGGCACTGACTCTTCCCACCACTTCCCACCAAGCTTTCCACTTGGCCTCAGCCAACAGTACCTCCCTCTCCCCTCTGCTGTTCAGGTAAAGGTAATTAAAAGAAAACTGGCAGAAGTAGATTATTACATCAAACAAGAAATAACACCTCTCAAGACCTTAAAGGGGACACAGAGATATGGTTACCTGATGCTTCATCTAATCCAGATAATTAGTTTATATATCTACTAAAATTGTCAGGGATGGTCTGTGGACGCAGGCTTAGATAAAGTGTAGATGAAGTGTTTCAACTAGTTCATGTAGTGCATTGTACCTTAAAAAGGTTTTTGAGATCCAGAGCTTGTGATCTTAGCCTTCTCTTATTCTAGAACCAGGCATCTCCTCAGGAGACTGTATTTCCCTGGGATGAAGACAGCCACAACATGTTTTTTCTAAATATCAGATATCTCTTCCAGTCTCACTGACCTTTCAAAAATTATTTCTGTGGCCACACAGTAACAACTTCAAGACTTTTAGGTGCATCCTATCTAGTTCTATGGACTTGTATCTATCCAATTGGCTCCAGTACTCTAGTCCTCAGCTGTGAGCATCTCTTTTTCCTGATGAGGCCCTGAGTGCACTAATAGTTTCCTTGATTCCTCTCACATGTGACCTTCATCCACACACCCACTGATCATGGGACCAGGAGATTTCTTAAGTGCAGGCCCAGACTGTGAGTCCTTTCCTGAGCTATGTTGCAACTGTAAGACCTATTCAGTCCTGTTTGGTGGTGACCATGACTAATTATTTAGATTTCCTGGCTTGACCTTGGATACGAGCTGTTACCTTGCCTTTGTATGATGATCATGAGATGGGACCTGCTGCTGTTATTGCTCCTGCTCAGGGCTGTGGGACCATGCCCCAGTGGTAAGAAAATTACCTGTTTTTGCCCAAGTCTCACCCAGCAAAGGGAGGATAGACAGCTTTCACCTTGCTGCCTCCTGATATACTCTCACAGATTAGGCTAATGGGCTCAGGGAATTGGGAGATCAGATAGCAGATCTTACTGTTGCAACCTAAGGCTAGAAGGAAAAGCATTGGATGCTCCAGACTAGTCTGTGTTTTTGTCGCTGGGTTTCCTGTCTCACTACGCAGCAGGGTTGTTTTTTCCTTTTATTCCTTTTGGCTGTCAGTGTGCTTACAGAAGTGCTTCTTGCTGACCAACATGATCTCTTATGTGTTCTAACCTAGCTGAGCTTTGACCTTCATAGTCTCAGTCTTTGGAATTCAAGCAAAGATTCCATATTTGTCCTGGGTAGCCTGTCTCTGCTTTTATCTTCTGTCTGCTTTCCTTTTGCAATTGAGCTCAGTGAGGAGCTGTCTGAATCTTTAATGGGCCTCTTCTCCCATGTCTGGTTTCCTCATATCAGAATGGGCTTTTTTTACTTCAGAACACCTTTCAACTCTTAGCAAGGTTAATTGGGAGCTTTTGAGTTCTTTCAATGCAAGCCAAGTTTATTTCCAGGCTTTCTCATAAATTGAATGTTCATTGCTAAGCAGAAACTGGAACATTTGAGACCTCAGTTCTCTGAGAAAGATATTATGAATTGGTAAAGAACTACTGGTAGATAGACATATCAGTGCAAAAACACGGTATGTGTTATTAGTGTGATTTCTGTGGTGGAAATGCTGGTCTTGCCCACTGCTGTCTCTTTTGATCTCCTAGCAGAGCTGTAATGTATGCTCTTATACACAGGAAATATTGTAGGTTTTCAGTAGTTTCAGTCTCTTCATCCTCTAATACAAAACCAAATGTCTGCTAGCCATAGGGACAGTTCCCATGTCATGTCATGGGCTGGAATAGCTCTGTTGAGTACAGCTGAGGGTGGGAGGTGCTCAAACAGGGTTGCATGGTCTCTGTTGCCGATCTCTGTATGTGGTGATAGCCAGTTGGGATGTTCAGAAGGGGGGACTAGGAAGATTACTGATTTCACACCTTTGCTTTATACCAGCTTATGGCCATGGTGCTGACTAGTGAGTCTCATGTCCACACAATAGTAATTTTAGGGATTCCTGGACAATGCCTCAGGTGTCAGTTAAGCAGAACTAGGAATACTAAGAAGCTACATCAGGCCAAATTTGTGCACAGATTAAAGGTGATAAAGCAACAGGGAGTAAGGACAAAACAACAGTAACTTCACAGAAATAATGTTGAAAAGATGCTTTTAATTGTTTACAGTGAATTATGTGAAAATATTCTTCATTTGGTATTAGCCCAATTTGTGTGAATAACAGCTAATTAAAGAAAAAAGAAAGGATAAAAAAAAAATTCTAATAAAAAGTCTCTCAGGGCATTTACAGAGGTAATATGTACTTAATGAAGGGGCTAAAAATACAGCTGAATGTAATTATGGCAGGAAAAATATTCCCAAAGCTGATTTGCAAAGCATCCCCAAAATGGTAGTAAGGTACCCTTAGGGAGTTGAAGGGGAGTGGGTTTTATATTGTATCTTTCATATGCCATCTGACAGGGCCCTTCCAGCCCCACTCCTCATGAGGCCATAAGCACATTCCTAACCCCAGCCATCCCGGTAAGAGAACCCATTCATTGAACAGATGGCTAATGCAGCCAGCATTTCCACTTGCTGTAAGCTTTGGCTGTCTGTGGCAGATGCTTCCCAGTCCCACCATACCTGGAGTTCCAGGTTTTTTCTCTCTTTTCCCCAGCCCTGAAGGTCCATACTTCCACAACCAAAGAATAAAGCAACTGACAGAGGATTGGTCTTTCTTCTTATTTCCTGAAGTATGTTTCTTATGCCTCAATTAGGAATATTTCTGTGGCTGGAAGGCATCACCCCTGTCTGGTTGTTTGACTCAACCACCAGATGAGTCGCTGGTGGTGCCTGATGGTTGACAGGTATTCTGGTGGCAGCTTCTAATTTAGCCACCCAGGCTACAAATATATCTCGATATTGCAGGAAACCCCAATTTCTCACTTTCTTTAGTCAGAACTTTGGTTTTTATTAAAAAGCTGGGATTTTTTTATTTCTTATCAGAAACCAGGTGGAGGTTGTTTGTTTTTTTTTTGTTTTTCAATTATGCTTTGGAATGCTGCCTGACTTTTTTGCTTTTTTGCAAATGCTGCTCAGTGATACCACAGCCAAACCCCTCCCTGCTCATGTCAGAGAAGGAATATTTCAATTATTTGTTTGAGGCCTTGCAAATATGTTTCTCATTCCTCAATCTAGAAATGCCTTTTTTTTTTTTTTTCCATTTTAAATACCTTGAAGTCCGTTCGCACTCTTAAAAATCCATTTCTTTTTAATTATAGAGTGTTTCTCTGTGTTTTTGAAGCGACATCTCTGCGCTCCCCTGTACTGTTCACGCTGGGGCGAGGGCGAGCTGCGGTCCCCGCTCCCGGAGCGGCGGCACCAGGGGGCGCCCGCGGGCCGCGGGATCCTGTCCGCATCCAGCTCTCCCTATGGATAGGGATGCTCTCCCCTGCCTTTCAGAGCCTTGTGACCTGGGGGTTTATTTCTCCAGCGGCCGAAGGGGTTCAAAGAGAAGGTGAAGTTTGGTTTAATGAAAACCAGATCGTGCCACCACCTATTGCTGGAAAGGAATCACAAGCATATAGGTTACAAGAAAACATAATGAGGTTATGGTGAGGAAATAGGAATCTAAATATTAAACAGTCATTAATAATACTTTCAATGGTATAATTTACATACTAATGCTAAAACACCAGCCTACAATGGCCAAAATTTTCCCAAGTGTCTGATGAATTAAGATACTCAGCCAAGCATATCCTTGGGGGTTTATTAGTCACAGGATGACTGTTCAGTTGTTAATAATTTGGCTCCTTTAGAGCATTTAAAGTATTTAAGGTCAGAAACAAGAATCATGCACCTTATCAGCTCAGGTTACTCAAGGTGACGAACCAAGCACATGGCTTCCCTGAATGAACAACGAGCAAAGCAGCCCTCTGCTCTTGTACTGAATCACAAAGAGCCTTTTGGAGAGGTTTCTCTTGAAAGATGTCGTCCAGTCACAAAACTGAGGCCAAACTTTATAGAGCATTACATACAAAAATAGAAGGAAGATAATTTAAAGAGGGTTGAAAGAAACTTTTTGGATTAATTAAAAAGCTTTTTTTGTCCATTTCTCTTTGAATGAGCAGGCTCTAAGTGAAGGAGGAGGGGAAAAGCCTAGAGAGATTTACTTGACAAAAATACCAAGCAGTCTGTATTAACAGAGACCAGTAGAAAGCCATAGAAAGCAAATTAAATTAAGCAGAGATAAGTTTAAAGTTACTCTTTACAGCTATGCCCTTTGGTCAAATACTGAATCATTTATGATCAGAATTGGTGTTTTATTGAGCTCCCTGAGGTGCTGAGCTCCCTGCTTTATCTTCAGCTTGGAGAAGTTGCTGGTGGTGAAATGGGGAAAAAGACAAGATATTCAAGATGTGCAGTATTAAAAACTCTGTATACAATAATACCTCTGTGTTAAAATGAAAAACTTCCAAAACATTGAAAATGCTATTGGAAATACATCTGGCTTGCTCTGTTTGTGGCTTGATGGCATACCTCCTGTCTGCTGTTTGGTTCAAGCACCAGAGGGGTCCTTTGTTGTGCTTGATGACATGTGTATTCTCATGGCAGCTTCTAATCCAGAGAGGAGATTAAGCCACCCAAGCTACAAATCCAATATAGTACAGCAGGAAATCTTAATTTCTTATTTTCTGTATCCAAAACTTTGGGGTTTATTACAAAGGGCCTTTTTAAAAAAAAAAAATAAAATCTATGGAATGATAAATCTATGGAATGCCACCTGACTTTTTAAAAGGGAATAGCTAATAATTTGCTAGAAATAGAGAAATTTCTCATTAAAAAATAAAGTATTTCAAACATCCATGAAAAAAGTTTTAAAAATTTTTGGCTACCTCTGGGCTTTTCTGCCTTATTTGCCTACATAATCCCAGGCAAATTCAAGGGGAAACATGAAATTACCATATTTTTAAAGGTAGCTAAAACTGGAGTAAAATCTATAGGTGTTAGTAATATGGATAATGTGCTTGGATTTAAATTTTCAAAGTCCAAACCAATTACCTGATTATTTGTTAATGCTAAATTAGAATGAAAAAAAGAAGTGATTGTAACCTCAGAAAGATTGGCTAGGAGTTTGCAAAGTGGACAGCAAACCTGGGAGGTAGGCTGCAAGTCCTGGAGGGATTCAGGGCAAGGCTTCATTGCTATCATGACTAATAGAGCTATAAGGCCACTGTTACAGACTGTAGTGGATCCATTGGTTCCAGATATGCTCAACAATCAGTATGCAGATATGCTAATTTACAGTATATTACTCAAATGAAAGGATGTTTCTATGCTCCACTGATAGTTCCAAAAGATTATTATTTTCTAGTTAGCGAAAAAGACAAAGACCTTGAGTGGTGGAGAAGCTTTCTTTTAAATGGAGCTTTGTTACTACATTCCTGAACGCTTCTGCCTTAATTCAAAATTATTTGTAATCCACCAGGACCAGATTTGAATACCACATGTGCCAAGGCAAAAACATTGTGATGGAACACAAGCCAGTGAGCAAGCCAGATAAGGCAGAAACTATGTGAGGAAGACAGAGAAGAAATTAAGACAGGCCAGAAAGCGCCAGGGAGCTGTGAATAGGGATTCAAGAGAACGCTTTAAGTGACAATTTGCAACTGAAGCATGGGAAATGCCAGAATGTAACATTATAATGTAATGTTGCATAGTATACAAATCAGTTAATGTATTATACTGCAGATTATAATTATGCAACATTATTATACCAATTTTATGCATTATAATATTTTGTAATTTTGCTGTAATTACATAATTGTAACAAATTATAATGTTATATTATACTAATATATAAGTAATTAAGACCCTAGAGCACATGGAACAGTGCTGCAAAATTCTGGTTTTTCTTCCTGATGGTTTAATGGAATATTTGAGAGATCTCCACTTAATGGACCAAAATCCCCAGATCAGTATATTGTCACTTCACCATCTCACAGCTCTCACTTGTGTTACATAAACTTCTGCTTATTCACTGACTGCATTTATCTCTAGATACATGTGAAGGAATGATCTACAGCTGGTACCTAAGGACCCTACTTACTCAAACCTGTAAGATTCACAGAGCTGAGCTCCCATCATAAGATTGTCTTTAGGATGGCTGAAATGGCAAGAGGAACTTGGTCATGTTGTTCCACTGTCCTCATTTTTCTGCATAACTGCTAAGCCCTCAGCCATCGGCTCCCATTAATCCTCTTGTTCAGTAAGGTACACTCTGATCTAGGCACTTAGAATGCATTAATCATTCTTACTGTATGCTTTATATGCAAAATTATTTTTATTTAAATCTAAGGTGGCTTATTAGTAAAATTGTTCAATAAACACTGTTGCATAATTCATTACATACACTGGGAGCTTTTAAGTCTAATGTGCCACATAATGTACTATGTGCCTTTGGTGGAATTAAAAACATACAGACAGTTGTTCTCCTTTTAAGTAGTGTTGGTCAAATCATTAAAACATCACTGCTGTTGTCCTAAGTTCTCCTAGTCAGTGTGGTTTCCCACTTGGGCTCTCAGATTTCTGGAGATAATGCAGGTGGAAGGTTGCAGCCCTCAGCAATGCTTCTTTGGTGATTTTTGGTAGGGATGGGAGCCTTGGTCAGATCCTGCTAACTCGTTCGCTCCCGATGTTTGTCACTGACATAATTTGCTTGCTGTAATAGACCTTAAGGTTATCTGTTGGGTTATTTCAGGAAAGTGTTCAATTTTTATTTTTTTTTCTTACATAAGTTGAATTGCATCCCCCACCACCCCAAAATAAATTACTTGGAGATTGTTTCAGTTGGAAAAATAGGTATTTCTACTTCCTCCATGTTTTCTATATTCTTTCAAATAATTTTATTCTTTAAGGTCAGGACTTATGAGGGTGTGTAATTAGTGCTAGAACTCATTCTGATATCAAGATGTTAATAATACTGAGTAGATTAATTTTTAGGTCCACTATGTTACTGATGGTTGCTGTGATACAATAGGAAGTTGCTGTATTCCCAGGACTGAAACTCCAAGGACCATATTCTGAAAACATAATTTCTAGTAACTTTGTGAACCTAGTATTTCCTATCAGTTAGATGCCTCTGTCCTTGGATCAAAGCAAAAAAGCAATGAAAATATGAAAACAGGGTCCCTATGGGCTTCCCCTGGGGAAGCAGATCTTGGAACTGCTAAATTGTGAACTGTGTTTAAACCAACAAAGTTATTAAGATAATTCAGGCACTCCCCCCAGAGATTTCTTCTGGAATAACCTCATGGTTTATGGTTTGTTTGCTTTCTTCTGGCTGAGTTTTTATGTTTCTTTGATGGGTTTTGAAGAGTTGCACCCAGGCTGATGGTGGAGAGTGCTAAGCCAGGAACCCTAGGGGAGAGCCAGGGAGGTGAGCAGGGTCCAGGTGTGAATGATACTTGTTAGCTCTTCCTCTATGGAGGGAGGGCAAATGAAGGAAAAGGAAAGACTGCATCTGAAGAGATGAACATTAACATGATTTGTGAAGGGAATCAGTACCTGATCTATATACCACTGTCTTGCTTTCTGTTCTCATCTATGTCCTCCTATAGCTCCTGCTGCCATAATGTAGTTCCAGTCTTAAGAATAACACTATGTTAGGTGAAGTTGCTCAGCAGCTATTGGATTTCTGACTGACTGCTGTGCATACGGTTGTGCATCCTGGAGATGGTTACTGCAGTGTAATTCACCTGTGTGAGCCAGGCCACAAAGAGAATAACCTCTTTCTGGATATCATGACCAAACTGTAAATAGCACTGAATAAACATTCAGGACTTTGTAGTAAAGTTAATAAAAAGTCTGGTCTTAGAAAATTGAGATTTAACTTTGACTAGAATGAAATGAGCAATTTCATGCTGGTGGGGTGCAGGCAATGCTTATTAACTATTAATTTGATCCATTTCAGAAAGCTTTGATCCTTGCAGAAGCAGAGTTGTGGTAGTAAGGTCCCAGTCATCTATACATTGGATATTTATGATATTCTGTTGTGTTGGATAACTTTGATTGCATTGCTGAATACTGGTATTTTTTTAGGGGTGTTACTGCTTCATCTCCATCCAGGAAGAGACCCAGACTTGAGTCCTTTGTCCATTGGTTCAATTTCATTGATTGCCTCTCCTCACCTTTCAGAACATTAATGCATGGAAGATGCTTTGGCTGAATGACTTGTATTTGAAAACTGTCTTTATTATTTTGTTGATAAAGAATCTGAACAGTTCCTTGTTGAAACCTGGCAGTCTTACACTGCAGTCAGCAACAACAGCCACAAGGCAATCCAGCACTTCCCAGGGCATCATCCAAATGATTTCTTTAGTACTGTAGTCATACATGCAGGCTGGTATAGCAGTACTATATACAGCCTTCCATCACAGCCACAATGGAGGGAAAAACAGAAACAACTCTTCCCTTAGGGAGGCAGCAGTTCCTAAAAAAAGTTGATTTCCTGGACTGCATTTCTTCTTTCTGCCAAATGCCACACTTGTTGGAAGGAGTTGTAACAGATTAACAGATGAGATTAGTGAACTCAGTAACAACAATCTGGCCACAGGACTGGAAATACTGATGCTAGGATGACGGGAACATATAAATTAGAAAATATTCACAGGATCTTCATGCACTGGACTAGCACTTTAAGAAACATCTAAGCACAGACACCTGAAGTTCTCACACAAGGAGCCAGCTCATGGAGCTTGTTACCTGGTAGGATAACCAAATTCAGATCCATTTTGCTTTTTCTGAATATGTTTCCACTCCTAAAAGGCAATATCTTACCTCCTCTCACTCCACCTCTATAAAATAGTTTCTCATTACTTGTTGGGAAAACAAACAAAAAAAAAATTGTAACCCACAAAATGCTGAATAAAGATCAAGGAAATATTGCTGTGAAGCCTGGAGATATCACTGACATGACAAAGGTGCAGAGTTTGAAGGGACAGTTAGTATTCTTTGTTGACTGGTGGACAGAACTGAGCAAAGATTTCAGACAGGCACAAAATTTCTTCCTCTTTGTTATTGCTTAAAAATGGAGAAATAATTCTCTGGACAATTTTAGTACGCAAAGGTAAAGAGCAGTGCTTTAATTAAAGCCCTAGGGGAGCAACATACATATTGCATATTGCAAACACCCACAGCACAGGTTTTTACAATTTTATAGCACTAGCTAATTATAATATCTGACAATTACATCATGTTTACACCCAGCTCAAAAACTGTGTGTTCCCTTGGACGTCCTTGAGCTATGCCTTCTGGGTTTGAGCTGGTGGTTGTACAAGACTCCTTCCTTCCTTCCCAGCTTCATCTTTGTCATTGCTCTCTGTTCTGCTTGGACCAGTTTCAAGGTTTCTGGGTCCTTTTTCAGGTAGTTTTGACTAGGACAGATCCATTAATGTGCCTGTTATGTTGTTCTAGGTATATTATCTGCCTTGTTAAAAAATCTCTATTGAAATCCTTGATGAGAAATATTAAACAATATTTCAAAATTTTGGTACAGAGGGTGGTTAGCTAAAAACTCCTATCCTAAAGTATTAGAAAGTTGTGCTAAAATCTGTGTAATGTGCCTTTAAGGCATCAATGTAGAGGGGGGAATTACTTTAATCTGGTATTGGTTTTTATAGGTGTAAATATGTCTGAGAAAGGCAGAAAATACTGATTTTCTCCCTATGCTTGGATAAACTAATTTAAGTGGCAATACCATTTGTGAGTCAAACATGACCTGGCTGGCATTTTCTGACTGCCTAAAAAATGCAAGTTAGCAGTTCAAGGTTTTTTTTGTTCTTTCCTCCCTTGGAAGGGAGTTATGTAGAAGCCCTGAGAAACACCTATTAATCCATTTTGGAAGGATAAGAGGAATTGCTGCAGTCAGAAAAAAAAATTATGCAGGGAGCTTCAGGAATATCCTATTCTTTCTGTATTTTTGGTGCATTTTGCCTGCACGTTAATTGTTATTTATTGCCCTCTTACTACAGCATTTTCTACAGAATTTATTTTAGACTGTAGAAGTTATTTAGCCCATAAACACAGGTTTTAGGGATGTTTTTAGACATCATTAAGCCTATATTGATGGCTGCTTACAAGGTAAGCTTGAAATTCTTGTCGCTAGTTGAATAGCCTCTTGGGAGTCTATTATAGGCAGATTTTCTGCCTAAAATAGGTGTTCTGGGTTTTATTAACCAGCTGATCTACAAGAGTCTAATTTTGTTGTTGTTGTTGTTTGAAGTTTCTTTAAGCCACAATTCTGATAGAACTCATTATTCATTTGAGATTGCATTAGAATAAATTAATATTAAAATATTTAAATGTACAACACAGAGTTTGAAAAGTTACAGATTGATCACCTGAGATGCCACATTGGTGCTTCATTGGTTGTGGCTCTCTGCACTGCCAAGCTGAGGTACTTCTGTTTCACCTAATTAGCAATTTTTTTTCTTTAATGCTGACTGGACTGTAATCCAGGCTATAAGCCACAGAGCTCTTGAATCCTGTGAAAATAGAAAATTTTCATGTGGCTAGATTTTTCTTCTTGCCAGAAGTTTACATTTCCAGGAGATTTCAATGTGTGTTGGTGATACAGTTCATTCCAGTATAAGAAAAGACGCTTTGAAAAAAGTAAGATTTTTGTAGCTAGATTAAAATTCAGGAATAGTGGCATCAATGGAGTGAAAGATGAATGGCATCTTCTCTGACAAGCCCTAAATTTTTTTGCTTTTTTGGTGTTAGACTCATCTTGCATACAGAGAGGGTTTCTCATCTTCCAGAGAATGTTGGCCCATCCTGAGTCAATAGTCTGTGGCACAGCCAGCCCATCTTATTCATGGCCCTGAGTCAGGTTAGAGAAATCCCTCCTCTCCTGGGGAAGGGTCTGCTCCCCAAGCAGCCTGTAGTGATGGCTGGAGATGGGTGCTGAAGGCTCAGCAAATGACTGGACGTCCTTAATCCCTGTAATACTACTAACACGGCCATGTGGTCCAGAGCCATTTGTAGAGCCATGTAGGAGAAGCCATTTTTCTAACTGTAGGCAATATCAGAGTTTTGACAGGGGAAGAAGAAAGATGAGATTTCAAGCCGATAGGCCTTTTGCCATGTGCAGCATTGAGATCTGTGTAGCTATTCTGAACCATATACATGTTGACAAGTATGACTCAATCATCTCATTAACAAATGTTTGTGCTTTTTGTTCTGAAATCTTGTCCATGAGTCAGGCAATGGCCATCCCATAGACAGCTGTCAGAAGCAGGTGAGATTTGGTGCAGACCATGAAGGGGAGGACCTTGCTTCTGGGATGTGTGAGTTGGTTTCAGCATTGGTGCACAGAGAGTGACAGAGCCCCAGAGGACCATGGTGGCCTAGTGCTGTCAAGACTGCTCTCTCTTCATCCAGACACTTGTAGAAAGAGACAGAAGAGAACTGAAGCCCATTAGCAGTGGGCTGGGAGCAGCAGAGGGCACGGGGTGTCACCACAGAGGTGATTTAGCTATTGTGAGGTGTAGTATGCTCCTCCTGTCAATGTTGCTCTTGCAACACTTGGAGTTTCCCTTGGCTCTCAACTTTGAACCACAAATGTAAATCTCAGTCTGGCTTTCTTTCCTTTTTGTAGGGGCTTTCCTCTGGAAAAACTCCCCCTTTCCCCTGCTAATCTTCCCTGGCACAGGGTCTGAAGATATGATGCAACACAAATTTTCCAGGTCGTTGGGGTTAAATCTGCCAGATTGGAAGGCATAAATCCAGATACAGGAACATGAAATGCAGTGGTTAGCAACTGGTAGAGGGGATGGGGCAGCGAGGTGTCTGCCACTTCCAACTCAAGGCAACCCAGAGCAGCTGAAGGACCAGAGAAGGCAAAAACCATTCACTCAGCTGTCTCTTGCTGGCAGGTAGAGGCAGTGGTGGCTCCTCCACTTTGGGAAGGCAAAACAGTCATGCAGAAAAGCAACTTTGTATTTCTGACTCCATTTTTTTGTGGTTTAGAACCAGTTTTTGTTTGTGATTGCATGTGGCACCAGCTTCATCTTCAAACCTTACATGCATTTAAAAAATTGACGTTATAGAAGAACATCTATCTGTAGTTTAAAGAGTCTTTTCTGCTAGGAATTGTCACTCCCATGCTCGTTGTGCCCTGTTTGCCCTCTATAAATCCTCATCAGAGGAGCTTGAGGTTTTGCATTTGCAAATAGGTGATGTTGATTCAAAGACAGCTTTAAAACAAACCCAGTGGATTCAATACAAGCAGAAGGCTGAGTGACTTGTTCATGACATAGGTACCCAAAGCGAGTAGGTGTCAGTGAACGGGCTTGATCTTCATTGCATGGGCCCTGTGGAGCTTGTGATACAAAATACATCTCATGTTGCAGCTGGAACATGTTTTAACTTTTCCTTCATGTGAGACAGTGAGCATGTTCACATCTGTAAACATGACAGCGCACAGCACATTGCCCTTGAAATGTTCATGAAATATTCCCATGGCCTTTTTCCTATCCTGGAAAGCACAATATGCAGCTGGTGCAAACACAGCAGGTCAGGGGCATTAATAGGTTAGTGGTTTATGTGGTATGAAGGGTTAAAATGGATAGGAACCCTCCCTTCTCTGCTTCCAGGCATGAGGTCTCAGAACTCAGATATGGGGAAATAAACCTTCCTGGGAAGTAGAGTCTCATGGGAAAAGTCTTCTGCTCCACAAAGCTCCCAGGTGTAAGGGGAATGGGGTTGAGGGTTTGGTGCTAGCTACTGCCTAAGAAATATGTGGTTTGATGTTGTCTCAGTGGACTTTTCACCCAGACATTAAAAAGCCCCAAAAAACAACATTTTGAAGTGAGCTATAACTGCTACTGTTTTTCTCTCCCTTTCCCTACTGGAGAAAGTTTCCGATTCCCAGGCATCACTTAAACCCCTGCAGAATTATCTGGGGGATTAACCAACATAGAGAACAGCAGGATTTAGAGCAGACCTGTGGGAAGGGAAGGACTGCTGAGAAGAACATTTCCAGGAGGCAGACTATGTATAACTTTTTGCTTTCACGAGGGACATTAGCACTGGTTGGACAGTCGTGGTCGTGGAGATCATAGGGACTGAACCAGGTTCAAACTGTGCAGCCAAAAGAAACCTTGCTGGCGGAGAGGAGGGAGTCTTCAGATCCTTCCAACACCATCAAGTCTTCACATATGTTCCCTACTAACCCCCTTCAAGAACAGTATGTGGTCAATACACTCTGCATGAACTTATCTTTCCTAGGTACCCAGCAGGCTAATTTGATTCAAATACTCTGCTTTCCCCCACCTTTGTGGCAGAGAAAAGACTTTTTATCTCTTAAATGTGACAACAACAAATTTCAGAGTCACCCTCTACATGCCCTTTTTGTGCTGTGGTCTTATCAGAAGCCCATGGGTAACATTTGCTTGGGAAGCATGTTAAAAAAAATTGTCAGCACATTACTAATTGCTTTATTTAAATTGATGAAACAAAGAAGTTAAAG
Source organism: Formicarius rufipectus (assembly GCA_013399695.1). Lineage (NCBI taxonomy): Eukaryota > Metazoa > Chordata > Aves > Passeriformes > Formicariidae > Formicarius > Formicarius rufipectus. The sequence continues at coordinate 1,077,417 of VXAU01001865.1, forward strand.
TTCAAAGCTGAGGGAATCTCAAAGAGCTACAGATGTTTCCGTCTGCCTGCTGCTTTGTTTCTTCTTTAAATTTATGCTGGTTGGCAGAACTAATATCTATAGATTAAAAATCCAGTTGGTTCCTACCTTCTTTTGCCCACCACAGTCCACAGTGTACTGTGTTTATCACAGCTTTTGACAGGTCCACTGCACTGCACTCCTGTTTCCAGAGCTGGGCACTGCTGCCAATCGAAGTCCCACAGGGCAGAACGTGCTGTTACAGGAAAGAAAAACCCTGGAAAAACTACAACTGAATGTTCTTTCTGCCTCTTCTTGAGAAGTTGATCTGAAGTATCCCGGTATCCCACTCATGTCTGTAACTGAAATATTGAAAACATTTGAAAATTTTAGTGCAATGCCATTTTAAAGACTTTGATACCCTACTCCACAACTTCCATTGGCAGATATGAGAAGACTTCCCAGTTCCTTAGGACTAGGACTACATCCTGCCAGCACCTCTTGGGAGTGTGGCAGGAAAACCAGTGACCAGCTGTTGGGAAAAGTCGGAACCTGTAGCAAGAAGGCTGCAGCAGAGGAGAGAGCTGTCTGTGCTGAGCTGCTTCACCTCACCGGGAGACGAGCATTAAAGCAGAGCTCCCACTGGAGTGACAGTGACACTTTTAACAGATACTTAGGCAGAGTCAGGTGCTTGTTAGTGGGGTTATTATCTGTCATGAAGAGGTGTCAGAGCAGTTATTACAGCTTACGGCGGGGAGGTAGGGATATAGCTGCTTGGAGCAAGTACCCTTCGTCTTGCGGAACCTCTATTCCATCAGTATCTTTTTTATTTGTAGTGATTTGCTTTCTATATATATGATTATATATATGATGCTGGGTTTCAATGCTAAAATAATTGCTTTTTAGCTTATAAAAATGTAACATTGGCATAATAGAATGCTAGCTACATCTCTCACAAGAAAACCTGGAAATATTTCATTTGGCTCATCCAATGCTGCAAATGTATTACTTTCTTCTTGACTAGAATGGGCCTAATTTTATTTAATGATGAACTAAATCCAAAGGACACCACAGAAAAGCTGCTGCTCATCAGGTGCCGGTGTTGATTGTGAGGGAACTCAGCTGCCCTCCTGTGCGAGCAAAATGCTGAGAAGGTCTCCGGGCTTGCTGAAGGGGTCAAGAGGATCATTGCAACACTCAGACAGGCCATCGCCAAGGATTGTTAGTGGTGCTTGGAAATCAGTGTGCTTGGGGAAATGCAGCACAGGGAGGGCTTGAGCCAGATAAAAGGTGTGCTTGCGTAGTGCCAGAGATATCGATGTGCACCAGAAGGCTGATGGAAAAGCCTGAATGTGGAAGGCAGAATAGGACTCATTTTGCAAAAGCAGTTTTCCAAAATAGCATCAAAATTGTTTCACCAAGCCTGAGATGGAATCCTCTTAGCAAAACTGTTTTGTGTGGTGTGTTTTTTTTTTTTTCCCTGTGCAAAGGGGCCTTTTTTTTTTCTTCCCCTACAGTAAAGAAAGCCCAGGAAAGAAAAAGAATAGTGGAAGAAATTTGCCAAACTTTTCTCTCTTTCCCTTTTCCTCCTAAATCTGAGAGTCCTGAGTTCTGGGCCTTTTGTAGGTTTTCTAAGTCTAATCTCATCTAAGACAATTTCACTACAGATGATGATGATTTTTATCTAAATCCTTAATGAGGTTTGGATGTATTTTATTGTTGTTTGTTTTGTTATCAATACAATTTTTTGACTATACTGAGGAAAAACCACTGCTCAATCACTGGATAATAACATCTGTTGAGGCTGTAGGAGTAAGTCCTCAAGGATAATGTTTGTACACTCTTTGATCCTGTGGATCAAACAAGAATTGTTTAAACAGTGGATAATTTCTATTGTAAGTTAAGGTTTTTTGCTTTTAATTTTTAATCGCATGCCTGAGCTGGAATTAAGGATTTCTGAACCTGGGGACTGTTTCTCAGCCCATCTCTAGTCTGAGAAGGGCATTTGTAACCATTGCTCCACTGCTGGACATAAATCAGCCTTTTAGCCTTGGGTCTGCAGGTGGTTATTTTGTAGTGTCATTGGCATTGCCACTGACACGTCTGCTAAGGAGGTGAACTGAGCTTTCAGGAAAGATCAAGATCTGTTCCTCCACTGTAAGCAGGTTAACATACTTTTTTTAACAACTGATTTCTAGTTTAATTCTTCATCATGTTTGTTTCCCATTGTTACTTTTCCAGTTGTGATGTTACTACAGGTAAAGCCCCGCCATTCTGCAGAAAGCATTCAGATGGGAATCAGAACAAGGTCACTAAATGTGTTTGTATGGGTGCTTTTAAAGGTATTAAAGCAAAATTGAGTCCCATATGCAGAAAACTAAGTAAAAAATGTGTGCACTGCACACATTTGGCTATGCTTTTCCAACAACTGTATCTTTTAAACAGTGAACAGCAAAGGGCACAGGTGTGGTCATTCTGTGAGCGTGCAAAGGATGTAACACTACTGTTTTCTCCTTCTGCAAACAAAACAATGAGTGTTGCCCTTCAGGTGCCCTAGTATGGGTTCAGAGTTTACTGGTGTCCCCAGGAACCCTTGTTTCCTGCTGGAAGCTCAGTTCATATGTTCCTGGTGCAGGGCCAGAACTAGCACAGGGCATGGAGCAAGCAAGTACCTCTCTAGTACTGCCAGGGTCAGTTCTGCACTCGCCTCTCTGCAGGAACGATCAGTCTGGGAGAGAACAGTGGGCTTTTCTACCCATGCTTCAGAGGTGTTCAAGGTCTGGGGTGTTGTATTACCCAGGCTGCCCACTGCCTTCCTACAAGATGTGTGCTGTCAGTGATGAGTGTCTCTGCTCTCTGTCTCATTTTGCCACAGACACAGTACAACTTATTTTTGGTCATTTTCTGTATTATTTTATGGATGAAAGATGCCCCAAAATGAGCATTGTGACATCCACAGCTCTTCCTTTCTTTTTGTCCCTGTGGAATCCAGTTGTGAAAAGAAAGCTCCAGGAGATAAGCCATGAAGTAATTGAACCCATGTTAAAGATTAAATGAAAGTGCATAACCCTATTTGAATGTGCTATTCTAAATTTCATGGGGTGAACTCTGTATCTGGGAAGGAAACTTACTGTGTTTGGCTGAAGAAAATGATACATTTTGTTCACTTTTGTGATATGTAAGAATAGCAGGGACTTGGATCCTGCGTCACATAAAGCAAGTAAATCTAGGAAAAAACTTTCACCACATTTTTGATGGCTCTAATATCTACTTGAATGATTTTGTTAAACAGTACTTAAAAACACATTTATCATAGCTTACTTATTAAGATGCTTGTCACATGCATCATCATGCTGATCAACCTGAAACAGAGCAGTTTCTCAGCTGGTAATCTGCTGTGTCACAAGGAGGTCAGGTCAGAAGTCAAGACTCCAGGGATTAAATTGTGGTCCTTTTCGAGAGGCATCTTGCCAATCACTTTGGGTTCTGCTCTGTTTTACTGTTTCACATGGATTCTGCTCTTGATTCTTATCAGTGATTTGCTGTGGGATTTCTGCAAGTTATTTAACTCTTCCAGTGTTTCACCTTCTCCAGCAGTTTTTCACAACTCCTTGTCTTACGTAAAACACACTAAGATCAACATGTAAACACATTAGATGTATGTGTAATAATAAAACCATTGAGATGACCAAACGTTCTTTTGATTCCTCTCCTGACACAATGATTTCCTGTTCAGGATTGTGGGTAGGAAAAGCCAAAGATATTTCCTACATTGAGAAATACAATTTTTGTATGAGAATATTTTTCATTCTGTGCATAATTTTCTGAACTCCTTTCCATAGGTTCTGTGGGCAAACTCCCTTTCAAGGTCAGCAGCAGGGCTGAGTGAGTAGAAATTAAGAACTTCATTTGGCACTGGGTACACATACCAGGATGCTGATGAGAAAGGTGTGCAGACCAAGCTGTATAGCAGCATGCTTTCTCCAGCATTGCAGGACACAACAAGCACTGTCTGTGCAGAGAACAGCAGCCATATTATTCCTTAAGAACTACTTATTTCCCCAGAGGCACTTCTTGCATCCAAGGCAATCAATCTGCCGCCTGCTGTGGGAAGGAGCATCCCTCCTTCTTCACACCATCTTTGGCTACATACCACACTGTTTCTGTAGCCAGGCATCTAGTGTGCCCTTGCTAGGTAAGATGATTGGTGTGATGGAAAAGGGAGCCATCAAAAATTGATGAAAGGGTGGTGGAGAGCAGGACCATCCCAGGGGAACATGACACTAATGGTGATATGAAATCATGCTCCTTGCATTATGGTGAAATTCAGACTCTATTTTTGAAGGTGCTTGTGTGCCTGAAATCAAAGGAAGCTAAGCACTTGAATACCTTTCACTACATCTATGCTGCTAGATACATCTGCCCTGAGGAGCAATCCTTCATTCCCAGGTGAAGGTGTGTAAACTGACTCATGTCCACAGAGCAGCATGAAGGGACATCTCTGGACTTTGCACAGTCACCCTGATGAGCAAGTTAAATGGGCTGTGTCCTGGTCATCCCAAGGGGATGCAGGACTGCTGACAGATGAGCTCTTTCTCCTCAGAAAAAGGTGGTCTTGGTCAGCTGCTCTTAATTACTACAGTGTGGTGTTGCCTGAAATGAGGCTGGGCATTGTTTTGGGAAACACAATCAGACCAGGAAGCGTGTTGAAAGTTCAAGAATACAGGCTGTGCTCAAGCTCATGTCCTGGCCCTGTTTAGTTCTGTAGTACCTGTGTTTTGTTCATGACCTAGGATGTCATTATTTTGCAGTACCTTTGCTGCATCTCAGTCTGCCAGATGCTGTTGCAGTAGTATGACACCAGATAGCACAGTTTGTATGCCCTGTGAAGTGGCAGTATGTGGGGTGTTTTCGGGTTGCAAAGCCTGCTAGAGTAGTGTTGGAAGATTGACATGGAAGGAAGGAGCCAAATCAATAATGGCTTCTTTCATACTTTCAGACTGTAGGAAATTGTCAGCTGGACTGAGCCAGCTTTTGGTGTCTTTATGAAGTGTGGGTGATCAGGGGATTGAGGAACAGAATTAGGAAATTACATTATTTGCTGCATAACTTTGTGTTGGTGGGTCTTTTCATGCCCTGGGATCCTGGAATGGACGCGAAGTGCTGTATAAGTACTACAAAAAAAGAGATGAGGGCAGCAGGACTGTGGGGGGAGCTGGAGAGGGTGCTTACTCTTCACACTGCTGTCCAGTCCCAGGGCTGCCTGTGACTGCCTGCTGGCACAGCTAACCCATTCATCTCTCTTGGCTTAAACCAAAGGAGAGCAGTTGTACTGCCCCCCTCTCTGACAGGCCCTGCAGGTGCTGCTCCACAGCCTCGAGAAAGACACCGACATTTACAGAAAGTTCTTTTCCTTTCCTTTCCCTTTTAAGGCTCTTGGCTAAGCTGTGTGATTCTTATCTGGTCTCTGCAGAGCCTTGAAGTGAGGTCATTCAGGAAGTTTAATTAATCCTATACAATTGTCACTACATCCTTAACTGCACATTGTACTAGGGCCCAGCCCACCACTACAATGCATCTTACGACAGCTGAACATCTGTTTAGAAACTGGTTGCCAAGAAATAGTACTTGCTAAGCCTCATTTTCCCTCTGGCTGTATGTATGCAGCTCATCACAGTATTGTATAAACAACGTTAAGAATAAAAACAGAGTTTCCGCTTGCTCTCAGGATCAACTGGTAAAGCAAGCTAAAATTATCTGGGAAAGGCCAGTTCTGAGCTATCAGTGGCAAAGAAATGGGCTGTCCTGTATGTGTCCTGCTCAGCTTCTTTCCCAGGCTGGCGCCATCTGAGACACTCTGATGAGAACTGGTGCTGCAAGACATGGGATTTGTTGGGATGCCACAGTGGATTACCCAGGTGCTTCAGTGCCTGACCACTGCTACTCCCCTCAGCAGTGGGACCTTGCATGGGCCCAAGGCTGTGCACTCTTCCACTCTTTGCCCTCTGACTGCAGTGAAGGACCAGGTGTTCCTGTTGCTCCCGGGAGTGGAGGAGTGCTGCACACACACGTACACTCACACATACATGTATATACATAATCCCACACAGAGATATGGCCTTAGTTCTTCCCAGCCTCCCAGAACAGCTTTTAAAAATGATATTCTGAAAGAGGATGAAAGAAGAGACACACTGACAACGAAGGAGTGGAATTGCCAGTTCCTTGCAGGGAGAAAGAGAATGATAGATTCTGGGAGAGGAGGAGTGTAGGAGGTGCAGTAACCAACAGAAATATGGATCAGGTAATACAAAATGCCATAGGGGTAGAGAAAAGATGAAGGGGCACGTAGAAGACACTGTGACAGGATGTGCCTTTATATGACGGTATTTCTGGTGCCATCTTATCTGTCTTTTACCTTTTTTTGCTCCTATCCCTCTTGATTTCCTCCAAACATCCTAGTGGTGCAAGAATATGAAGAAGTCTAAGATAAAATTCTAAAAGGCATTGCTTTTTGTAGCTGTAGGGGGAGGTATTGGGGCCTGAAATGGTGCAGCTCATCTTTCAAGGAGAGGCAAAACTCATCCCAGGTCCTGCAGGCAGGAGACCTAATGTGCTGTGCCTGAAGGAATGTGAAGGTGGGCTGCCACGACCCCTCAGCCCCAGCACATGCAGTGGTGCCACACCAGCCCTGCTGGCCTCTGGCCCCTCACTGATACAGGAAAGGTTTTCCTAGAAGTGATTTGACATGAAAATTGTCTAATTTAGCATCTCTGATGAATAATGGATGGGGAGAGTTAATGCAGTAAAAGAAAGACTTTTTGAATCTCTGAAGGTAATAATCCATGCTTCCAATTTCCCGAATGGTCCTGCCTTTTGATTCAGTAATGAAATCTATTTTTCATAGTTTGGCCTTTTTGAGTTACCTGATTTGTTAAAAAAAATTAAATTGCTTTCTTTGAGTTTTTGGAGAGTGGTTGTGCAGCTGAATGGGCAGAGAGGTGTACTTACATGCAGGCAGACCCTTCAGGATTATTAATCTTGGGATACTCAAATGTATTCCACATATGGAAAATCTTTTATTCTAGAATAATAATACTGGTTTATCTTGGGATGAGTTCTTCCTCTGATGTCCTTTCTTAGACTTATTAAAGAATAGAATTCAAAATTAACATAATTAATTTAGTTTTCTTAATTTACAAACTTGTCTGGTAAATACAGTCAAGGTCTAAGCAGTAAAGAGTTGACATAGTTTACAGTATTTAAAAGCATCTTCTATAATTATAATGAGAAAATGCATGTAATTATATGCATATGTAACTACTTTTGTCATCTCCAAAGAACTGAGATCTGTACTGGCTTCATGCACAGGAGGATACTTGCCATGTGCTGCCTGAACAAAAACATCAGGGGAGCTGAACTTTCCAAATGTTGTCTGTGGATAAGTGTGAAATGCATGGGTTAGGTGGTGAGGTCCTTCTTGATTGAATTGTTGGTCTCACCACAGCGTAGAGGCATAACTGTGTGGCCAGGGAACACTACTGATGACACTATGTTTGCTGGCAGGGGGTGAGTGTGTTCCCACCCTTACAGAGCCTCTCTGGAGGACAAACCCAAACCACATCACCCCTTTAGAGATGTCTCACTTGTTTTAGACTACAGGTGTCTTGCTTTATAGATACACTGAAGAGCTTTACACTCAGCTTTTTGTGAAGGCAGAGTTAAAGGAGGGTTTAAATACTAAGAAGGACTAGAGGCGATATTTTCCTAGGAGGTTGATTTATTGGTAGCTTTCTAGCCAGTATTTTCGTGCCACAACACAAGCCTCTCAAGTACACTTAAGGGGCTGCATGGATTTCATTTTAGTGTTTATCTGTCTTACCTTTTGACATTGACACAGATGGGTTTTGCTCTGATTTTTCTGCAGAGCTCTTAGAAGCTGCCTAAGCTTGCTTCACTCTGAGTAGCTGGTACTGTTTTATGGCTTATGTGGAAATTGTAGGCAATGTAGAACTGCTTTCTCTGAGTGTAATATACCACTTGTTTGTATAAGAAAACTTTGTTTTCTCTGCTTTGGGATAGAATTTAAAGTCAGAAAGAGATGACATACTAGAAGCAGCATTTTTCAAGTTTAAAGGCTAAATTCTCTCATGATATTACATCTTGTCTTTATTCAGATCACATGCTTGAAGTCAATGAGGATTGTACTGGCATAGTCAAATACAGGATATGCCCCACTAGCCCTGAAATAAATAACAACTGGCACTGATGTACACAACATCATATTTCTTCAAAGGGCTTACCAGACATTAATTAACTCGATAGTGGTTTGTTGTAATGAGCTCTGAGTATCAGCACACTCACAAAAGAAGTCTACTCTCTCAGCATTGCTCGCTGAAGAGCACTATCTTTGGTTTTAAGTGCCACATGAAACAGTATTTTATTGATTACTGTTTTTCTCCTACAGTGCTACAGGGTTTTTGTGTAGCAATAGGCTGAAGAATCAGCATTACCTTCGCATTGTGTTAGGTGCCATGTTGCAGTTTGCTAGTGCTTGACATTTCCATTTAAATAACATGAAATCTTACAGAAACACAAAAAAAAGAGAAGTCACCAAGAAAACCATAAGTCTTAGGTAAAGGTATTACGTCTCCTATCTCAGAATGGCTCACTCTGCTGCAGTGTTTTGGGTGTTTTAGCAGAGTGGCTTGGATGTTTGAAATACAGCTGGATTTAGATGAGCTTTGGCTCCAGGCTGAATCTTTTGTCCTTTCTGCGTGCTGCCTAGGTCTGCAAGGTTTGTTCCTCTTCCCAGCACACAGCCCTCACCTGACATCAAGAAAAACCCCCCAAGGCTGCCTGCTACACTTTGGGGCCCAGCAACCTTATTGCCCTGCTGTTTGCTGGTGTCTGAACAGTCCTTGGCCCTGACAAGAATGATGCAGCTGTCCTGGGGGAGGGAAAATGGCCCATGGCGGGGTGCCTGCTGGTGTCTATCTGCCTTGGGCTGACCTCATATCCTGCACTGGGCAGTGGTTCTGCAGCTGGGCGAGGGTCAGACACGCCGCATGCAACAGGAAAAGCAGTTCAGTAGGCATCTGTTTTTGCTGATTGCTCAGAGTCACGTTTTTATCTGTGCATGCAGAGCTGTAGTTATCAGCCATTGCCTCCAAATAACTTGGGAGGAAGACAGATGGGAGGCATCCACCAGACAAGTTAAATTACGCATCATAGTGGTTGGGATTCCACTCATTTAACAGCTGAGGTTTGGTTTATGTGGTTGCAGTGCCACTGACACATCACCTGATTTATAGTTACAAAAGACCATTGAAATGCTAAACTCTTGTAAAGCTTTATAAATGTGTAATATGGGGAAGATTGATTAAAAATGTTTCTGAATGTAACTGCATTACATACTCTGGCTGTATATTTTCTAATAATAGTTTATCCTTATTTTTAGGAACCTCTCACATAAAGAACTCTCTAGCACATGTCTTTCTGCTGTATCAAATGCTCTGTCAGGCCTTGTTTAGGGTTAAGCGGTGGTATTTTTATATGATGGTTATAGTGTTTGCCCGAAGTGCCTTAGCACCACTTTTTCCTACGTTATTTCCCTAATCCCTACTCCTTTTTGCTTGCTTCATGCTAAATTTGTACTGACTAAAGGTGGCTGGTTAAAAGTCACATATAAAAAAATTTCTACTTACCTCTATTGTACTCTTTGTCCTGAACTCTGCCACTGTCAGGTTCCCTAAACCGCCCTTTCCATGTTCTCAAAGCCTTAACTTGAAGCAGGCACAAGGACAAAAAGGGATTTCTGTCCATTTCCTTCTTCTCTGGATGTCCAGTTTGTGTTGTCTGTGACAGGAGTGAATCCAAAGGTCAAAGATGCACATGCTGCAGCCCCTGCACCTCCACTGTATACAATTTCCCCCTTTACTCCAAAGCACAGTGAGTTTGGTTCTTTATATGGATGCCTCCAGTCATTTATTTGGACTTTTACATTCCCAACAAGGTTTAAAGAACATTTTTATCTTTGCACACTTGGATGACAGCGCCTGGTTGTTTTCTTTGAAAGTAACCTAGCTCATGACCATCATAGCCCCTGCAAACAACACCAAAGTGCACCGTGAGATGATGAACATGAAACTGTGTGGCTGCTCTGTGCTATGATCATAGTTTGAAAAAAAGATGTGCAGATCCAGGCAAGGGAGCCTAAATTATATTGGGTTTATGCTATACAAGCAGCAGGTCTTGTCTGCTGGTCTGGAATCACCAACCCATTCCTTTTGGACTAAGCTTCATCTTCCAACTATCCTGGCTGCCATTTCCCTTCTTGTAAAGGCATCATTTTTGAGTGTGAGGTGCATCTGTTAGGAACATCAGGTTTCCAAGTGTCCTTGAGAAGAAACCAGGTGAACTAAGAGAAATACTGAGCTGGCTTCTTGTGTGTACCAGAGAGCCATGACTCCAGCTTCTTCAGACTATGGGGACAGCCCCTGACTGCAGGGCAGTTTTCCCCTTGCGAACACAGCTCTCTCCTTTCCTCTTTCACAGGATGGTGTGTTGGGTGCAATAATTGTCTAAACTGCTTAGCAGAAACTCATCTGCCCCTCTGCCACTGGGGGGTGCAGGTCCTTCATCAGCTCTGTGCAGGTGACCTTGAAAATCTTAAGACAGCCCTAATCTTACAGTCAGTGACGGAGACCTGTCCTGCCCTGGGAAGGAAATAATCATGCAGTCTGCTCTGCCTTTGTCCGGTTTAGAGTCAAAGATGTCACTTCACCACAAAAGCGAGGAGGAAGAGGAAGGCGAAATGACCTCACCCAGCTTCAGCAGAGAGCACAAAGGGAATGAAACCATTGGGGACAAGTTCAGCTGCTCTGGGAACTTCCCTTCCCTTCCGCCTTTCTGAAGACATCATTGGTATTTCCAACCAACCAAGAAATCTTCTGTCTGACGCTTCCTGTCCATCTTGACTCATCCACCCAGTCTGGCCCCGCTCTCCCAGTACAGCCCTCCTTTGGCAGTGGAACACCCAGACCTGTGCACTGTACCTCTCAGACTCCCCACCACTCCTATTTCATTTCCTGGCACTGGCTACCTTCTCCTGCACCTGCTGTTGCTCTATCCAAGTACAGTTCAGAGTCTCTCCTTTGGTAGTAGTTTTGGATACAGAATAATGGAATCAAAGAATAGTTTAGGTTGGAAAAAACCTTTAATATCACTGACTCTGACCATTAACCCAGCACTGCCAAGTCTACTACTGAACCATGTCCCTAAGTGCCACTTTTACACATCTTTTAAACACTGCCAGGATTGGCAACTTCACGACTCTCCCTGGGCAGCCTGTTCTAGTGCTTGACAACCCTTTCCATGAAGAAAGCTTTCCCAAGATTTAATATCAACCTCATGTGGCACAACTTGAGGCCATCTCCTCCTGTTCCATCACTTGTTACCTGGAAGAAAAGGCTGACCCTCACCTTGCCACAGACTTCTCTCAGATAGTTGTAGAGCAAAAAAGCATCCCCTGACCCTCTCTTTCTTCAGACTAAACACACCCAGCTTCCTCAGCTGTTCCTCATGAGACCTGTGCTCTAGGCCCGTCATCATTTTGCTTGCCCTTCTTTGGACTTGAAATCCTTCTCCTTTATATTATAGCCATGTACTTAAAAAAAAAAAAAAAAAAGCAATGGGTCTTACCTCTTCATCTGGGCTACCTTCATATTCATTCTGGGCAAGCAGACCCTAATTTTTCTTCAATGATGAATCCTCCTTCAAGATTTTGTTCTTCCTGGGAGTCCCTTTGGTGTACATTTGGATGACTGAGTCTTGGTCATTAGTTTGCCTCCTTGTTTTTTGGAAGGTGAATGCTATCTTGGGGAAGGATAGGTATAATACAGTTTGTATCACACAGACATTGCTGGAGATAAGACAAATCCCAAATAATCCATATGTTTGTGCTCTATTTTTTTAAAGTGACTACTAGGGAATGAATGAAAACTAGTCCTATAAAGTTCAATTTTTAAGAAATTCCAATTTCCTTTGATGTAGAAAAAAGGCTTGTTTTTGACAAAAATTATATCTGAATAATGCTTTCTACATCCAAAGGAATTAAAGCAACTAATACAGGAGCTACAGGTAAGTGTATGTGCTGTAGTTGTGAAGAGGTGCATCCCTTTGTGTATTTGTTGCCTATTTAATAACCATGGATATCCCTGTTTCCTTCATTGTGTTAACCTCCCACAGGCTGTGAATGTTGTCAGACCATCAGCTGTGTAAATACCAGGAGAAGCGATCAGTCTTAACTGGGAAAACTAGGACTGGGAAGTGAAATTACCTTTCTCCCTGTCCCTCCATAATAGTGAAAAAGGTGCTATATTTAAACTAATTACCTTAGCTAATTAGAGACTTGTTTTGCTTTGTCCTGCTTGTGCATTAGTCCTGCGATGGGAAGAAGAACAGAGAGTCCAGGCAGCAAAAAGACGTATCAGCTTCTTTTACAGTCTGAGTTGGTTTGCCTTTAACACATGGTGTGAAAAAAGGTATGACAGCAAAAGTGTGATGAAGAAGTATGGTCAGTATTGTAAGACTCATTAGTCATTTGCAAATTTCAGTTACTAAATCTTTGGCTTTAGAGGGTTTGGCTTCAATAAATATGAAGATGTGTTTAGGTACAGATTGCCAGGTCTTTTTATACTGTGAGATCAACCACTATGTCTTGCAACACTACAACTATTTTATTCCCCACTTCCTTCATCCCTTCATTACTGTGAAGGAAAATTCTTTTTGAAGTCTTAGGATGTGGTACTTCAAAGCAAAATTATAACCTTACACATAAAATTCTTCCAACTTGAATGTCCCTGTGTCTTCTCAAGGTGATGAATTCTAATGCTATCATCACAAAGATGATAAAGAAAAAAGAGCTGTCAGTCTCATCAGGTTTTCTAGAGGAGTGATAAGATAAATTGCAGCATTAAGTAGTTAAAAGTTTGAGTAGAAATACATTTATTACCTTTTTGAAATCAATGCGTATTCCAGAAATGTTCAGCAATAGGTGCTTTGAACAGAGCATTCTGTTCATGGATTTCTAAATCTACCAACCAGAATTTATATGGAGATATGCAAGTGTCAGACTCCAAAAGGTAACTCTAATAGTTGGAAAGATATTGGAAAAGGTCATCCTCCTACATCACAAAAAAAACCTCTCTAATCTCTATTTTCCTGAACACTGATCTGAACATTCTGAGTGGTTTAGTCCACCAGCAGGAGTGACTTCATCCTCTCCTAAGAGACAGTGAAGTTAAAACAAGTATTGTATTGTGTTCATTCATCAGCATAATACCTACAAAAATATTTGGAGCATAAGAATCCTTTTCTAAGCTAAGTCTATTACTATCAAGAAGTGGTCTGTGGCTGATGTTTCACTCTCTTGATTTGCATTTCAGCTTTGCCATTTAGATTGTGTCAAAACTTGAAGTTTTATATGGCCTTTCTCCTGGTCACTTATAGTTCTCCTTCACCTCATGTAGCCTTTGTGTAAGACTAGATATACTGGACCAGAAACACCAGAAAGCTTGTATTTTGTTTCCAGTTTCATTTAATCTTATGCTTAATGATGCTGAAAATTTATAGAACCTCTGGAGAACTCCTGGGTTCCAGTTTCTACACTTACAGGTTTCATGAAGGTAAAATTATATGGGAAATACTCAGGAAAATGAGAGATTTTCTCTGCCATAGAAAATACCTTCCTCTGACAGCTGCAGAATCCTTGATTAGTCTTTGTCTTTTACATCCCTTGTTAGGAATGTTATCTGTGCCTGGGTGGTATATTTGTGGCAGACTGCAGCGAATGATTTATTTCCTACTTGCTGACAAAGAGGAAGGATTATATCAAGACACTGAATGCTGAACTGCCCTGATTGATTTCTTACTGGCACTTTGGAGACAGCTGGGAGAGAAAGTCTGGGTACTGAACTGGTAGCCTCAGGATGTACACTCTAAACACACCGAAAAAGACACAGGCGGAGAGAGATTTTCTTGCAGCACGTTGGGAATTGAACAGTTCCCCTGGCAACAAACTGCTGTTGAAGTCGAGTTTGTATCACGTAAAGGGTCTGTGTCCTTGAGGCTGCGAGGCTAGAACTTGCTCCTGGCTCTGTCCTCAGGGCAAGTGGTGTCATGCTAGAAAAAGGCTTGGGGGTCATGCAGAGCAGAAACATCCCTCACAAGTACTGTTCTCTGGCCCAACCACACCCATACCTACTTTTTGCCATCTGAATTGACTGTGGGCATGGTATTATAACTCAGGAGACTACAGTGAAAGGTTCAGGTTTCAATCACCTCCCTGGTACTGCATTCACCCTGGAGGTGCTCAGCGGTACTGAGCCTCTGGGTGATGCAAAACATCTTGGAAGTCTTATGGTCCTCATTACCTGGATAAAACCTGCAGGCCATGTAGGAAGCATGGCTGGAGCCCTGCTGAAGTGCTCCTAGTGGGCAGAAGGAATTGTTTTGTGGGGCCTGAGGACTGTGCTAACACAAGTTGTGACCAATGAAGGATGAGGAGAGCTTCCCTGTGCATCACCATTGTGGATCAGTGCATGAAGCTTTCCATCTTCTGAACATGAGATTCTCTATTCCATCAGCTCTGCGCTCACATACTGGTGGTGTAAAATCTACTTCCCCACATAGAGCTGAGTTTCTCCTCAGTATGCATGTCTGGAAATAAAAAAACCAGTCATATACTAATTTTTTCCTATACTTCAATGCAAATGACATAATTTTGTGGATGCCTTTCAGAGCTAAATTCGTGAGACAAATTTAGCCAGTTTAGGGGACCAGGGAGTGTGTGGACAGGACTAAGAATGGGTTCCAAAGGCAAGGTCTCTTTCTCAGGCCTGAGGTGTGAGAAGAGCTGTTTAACAAGCGTAACGATGGTGGAACTGTTCCCATGACGTGGGTAGCCATGGAGGGAAGAGAAACCTGCTGGGCTTTTGACATCTATTTTAGGAACTGGTTGTAATTTTATCTGCCTTCAGCACAGCCCAGGCTCCTGTCTTGGATGATCTGTTTCTTCACAACAGGAGGAAGTGATTGCTCTGCTTGCTATAATATATCCAGTGAAGAATTTTTTGGAGGTAACTTCTTGATTGGAGGCAATTCCAATGGATGAATCGGTTTTAAAATTAAAGTGGCGGATGTAGGTGTAATCATTTCTTCCTTTTCTTTGATGTGAAGATATTTAAACGCACATCTCATCCAACTAGAACTGACCTGAGGTCATTCAGATGAGGGTTACTATTGTAGTGCTGTCTCTTTTAAGTCTAGCAATACCTGTGTACCTGTGGCTCAGCACCAGCATTCCCTTTCTAAACATGTCTATTTTCAAGAGTTTATGTAACTGCCACTGGAATTTTCTCCTGACTGGTTGACACTTGTCAGATCAATCGAAACCAACTCAGCAAATCAGAAGAAAAATGTATTTCCCCTTGCCTAGAATGAAAAACTTCTTAACAACAGGAGAAAAACTGGGAAAAGTTAGAACTTGAAGAGGTTGCCTAGAGAAGATGTGGACTCAGCTGGGTAAAGTCATACCTAACCTCAGCAGGAGGCTGTCTAGGTGGCTCCCAAGATCCCTTTCAGACTCGGTGGTTCTGTGATTGTACAAACTGTGAACCTTGGTAATGTGATGGCCATGTGTTCCTGAAAAATTGTTTTAGAAATACAATACTGGGGATAACAATGCCTGCTGAATATGGACAGTAAGCCATACGCTTGAGGTGAGACAGGATATTTATCTGAAATCTCCACATCACAGTGGAAGGAGCTGGTTTTTGATGTTGGTGCTGTACATCTGTCGAAGAAATTCCACCACATTCTTTACTGTATGTGGTGCAGGTGTATATTGCAGCACACCTCTACAATATATATTCAGATTACACTCCTCATAGAGTGCCTTTAAGCATTACCTGCACTCGCACTGATGGGACAGCTGCTCTGTGATGCTGTGATCTCCCTATCCCTCCAGCAGAGCTTGGAGGGTGCCACAGAGATGGCCAGAAAATTTTCTCCGCTGGGCAAAGTTCTAATTTTTCAGAGGATTTGTGTTCAATTTTGAGAGGATTCAGTTTCTCAAAAGCTGTAGTGAACATCAAACACCATGGTGTCTATTTACTAGGTAGCATGAAAAGAGAGATAGTAAAAGTCATGTACAAGAAGTGAGGAGGCTGGTGCAAGCCAGTACACGGCATCATTTATACCAAGTGTTGATACTAAGTTAGTGGTTTTGCTCCATGGCCCTACAAATTTGAGCTACCTCATCTCCCTCTCAAACACCTTTCTCCTAGAGTGATGCTTGACTGTCCACTAAGAATGAGTTGTGTGGACTAAAAGCTTGTGTTTCTCTGTGCCCATGTTCTCATCGCAAGGTGTGCTCCAGGTTTCTTGGCTCCAGCTTCTTTGGAAAGGTGTAATCTTTCTAGTAGTGGCTGCCACTTGCTGGTGATTGCTTCTGGAATACTTGCTCTCCAAGCATGCCTGTAACCCATATTTCATTTTCATGCATGGTCCTCTAATGTCTGCCTACAATTAAAGCTAAGCAGCCACTTTGAGCATCAGCTTTGGTCTGTGAATGCCAGTGCTGTAATATTCAGTTGCTTATGTGTAATGAAGCAATCACTTTAAATATGTGAACCTTTTCCCATGGCTTACTTGGCACAGCATCTGTATTGGCTTTGTTCTGCTGTTGTTGCCTTCTGATGTGATCCTGTGCCAGGTGAAATTATGCAGTTAGGTCCACAGAGTATGAACTCAGGTGCAGATATTTGCAAGACAGTCCAAACTAAACTATAAAAATTCTCTTTCATTTCTTGGCTTCCTCTTTCCCACCACAGCTTCTTCTCATGTGCGCCTTCACTAGGACAGGCAACGTGCTGGTTTAATATGCCTTTATTCTATTCTGGTTCTTCTGCCTCCCACATCAGTAGAGTGTCTAGCTATCACATGTGTATTCGAAGGGAGAAGATGGAAAAAATGAGAAAAACAGCCCTGCTAATTAACATTCCTCTAGTAATGGAAGGGAGAGAAATTGTTCTGTTAGCATTTAATTTTTGTAAAGCACTCAATGTAAAGGTTTTGGGAGGAACTTTCTAAATACTTTGCTCATAAAGCAGCAATTGTGTGAAAATGAGAATAGACAATGATTGCAGAGATAACGGAATATGATTTCTGTTTTAAAAAAGGGGGCCCTGTGCAAACTGAATTCTGCTAGTGTCAAAGAGAGAATTACATTGGTGCAGCATTGATAAATTACACTCAGGAAAAGTGAAATACTGGGTAATAGCCATCTGCTACTCACTGCAGATTAAAAGATACATTTTTGCTGTCTTTTGAAGCTGGAACAGAATTAAAAATGTTTTACTGAACAAGATTATAGGAAAGGCCATTCCAGATAGTGAGTCCTTACTCTGGTAGATATGGAAATGAAGATACGTGGGGAGAGCTACCAATTTCTCTGCCTATATATATGTGGTATTACTCAGCTGTGCAGTAAGAGTCTAGGGTAAATTAGCATGAGAAAATGAGAATGGAGGATGACTGCAGGAAGCAACTATGGCATGTAACTTCTCAACATAATGCGGCAATTCTTTGTTGTTAATTTTCAGAGAATTCAGTGACTGGGCTGAAGTTGTGTAGACAAGATCAAATTGTAATTCAGGATACTCAGTGCCATTTCTAAGAGCTTTTCTTGTGTCTAATTGTAATAGTCCAAATAAACACAGACCAAGAAACTGAGATAAAGCATCTTTTCTCTCATTACAAAATTCTACAATTATCAGTGGCAAGCCAATTGCTTAATTTCAATAGCACCTCACATGCATGAATGAACTTTGATCTTAGCTCTGTGCTTCAGTGTAAGTTTTCACAAAAACATTCAGCATTGATGTACATTACCAATTGCTCTGAGCACAGAGCAACAGGCTGAAACAAAATATGACACAGAATGTACAAAGACAGCACAGGAGGAAATGTGGGCATACTGCAACATTATGTTGGAAGTATTTTTATCATAGCTGAACATCTAGTTCTTGTGGAAAAAAAACTCGACAAACAACGAAAAAACCCAAAACAACCCAAACTTCTAGTGCATGTTTTCCTCAAATTGTCTTTAAAACGTTGTTTGGATTCAATGACTTTAGGTTCAGACAAATGAAACTAAAAGAGAAAAAGCAGCATACATAAAAGAATATGGGGTATTACCTTTTCAGTTTTAATAAACTCACTGACAGCTTCAAGAAGCAATGATGAAAAGTTATTCTAAATGCATGTTTTATCTCATATCTGATGTCAGGTTAAAATGGAACTACAACAGAGACACTAAAACATGCTCCTTGGTTAAAGTATAAGGAAATTAGGGCTTTTCCCTGCTCTTCCCATCAGTTTATATCTGGAGTTTATACCTAAATAATGGAATGAAGGGTGCATTAGAGGTAGCATAGGTAATAAACTCAAAAACATGTAGGGAAGGATTCCACGCTGGAAGAATATAGTAAAGCAAGATGTGACTGAACAGAGCCAGACTTGCCCGCACAGAAATAAAAACAAATATTTGGGTGATAGTACTGCAGCTTTTGTATTATTAAACATAGCTACCATTTAGAAAGAAAAATTTCCTTCCATACTGGAAGAGTCCACTCTTCCTAGGGAATCCAGCTGAGTTTACTTCAGTGCTTTCCTTGAATCTTGTTAGGGCAGATATTTCTGTTATTTGCAGTGAGCATGGGATGTTATGGTGCAGAGGGGGTAGACGTATCCTTTGAAGGTTCATTTTTCGTTGTTTTTGGGCTTGAGGGGGTTTCCTTGAAGGCTGGTGCTAGTATGTCTGTGAGTACGCATCCTTGTAAGCTGCATTGATCTGATTTAGTCTGGCCCGGGCTATATGAATGTCAACAACTTAAAAAAAAAAAAGAAGAAATTCTTTCAAGCCTCAGATGTCTGCACAAGGGTGTGGAACTGTAGAGATGCCTCCTAGGTTATAGAGGATATTGTGCAAGAGGAAGGATTTGGGAAAACAAAGCAGGATTCATATATCCTCTGCCTTGCTGGTTAGTGGGATAACTTGTGCAGGCAACAAAGTGGCTGGGAAGAAGCAAGGGAGCTGAGTTAAAAAAAGAATATGCCTGGCATCAGAGAATCCATTTCTCCATAGCTGGGCAAGTTGGTGCATGTTCATGAACTACCTCGTGTCAAAATCCATGTGTGTCCTTAAGCCATGAGTACATTGGAGAGCTGAGGGAGCACCAGGAGGCATTTACCTGAGAAAAGCATACCTTCTCATGGGGAATTCCACATGCTGCCTGTGAGGGAATATTGGCATGCAACTGTGTTCCTGGGCAATTCAGAAGTGTTGACCTTGGCCACCTTTGCTAGCTTACTTCCCACTTTGGCTTGAGATTTGGATTGCCTAACTATTCCCATGCTACCACATGCCCGCTGCAGGATGGGTGACATTGTAGGTCAAGCAACATAGTGTAGGCATACAGGGACTATGTATGGGGACCTTATGGATCTTAAAAGTTACATGTTTTCTACTGTTACAGGAGTGTAGGGACTTTTGGGCCTTGTGGTCCATGAGGAGACAACATAAAGGCACCAAAATCAATTCTCTTTCCCTTTTGTAGTTCATCCACCCTATATCCAGCCCAAATACCAGATGCAGCAGGAAGCACTGTGCCCTAACAGCAGAATTATTTCCTTCTGCCATTAAAAGAAATTTTAATGCACAGCAAGCTCCATTGAAGTGCCAGTGAAGGGCCCATTTCATAAAAGATTTAGGCACCGTCTCGGTGCATACTTTTGATTTGTACAGCAGGGAGCTTGCACTTGGGAAGAAAAAGAGGAGGGGAGGAGGACTTTGCTTTAAATTATAGCTTTTTTTCTTTTCCATTTTGCATTCAAAAGCTCAAATATATTTTCTCTTTCTCTCACCTTGATTTATGACCTTATAAAAATGAGATAGAATCAGCCCAGAGAGAAACAAAGGTTAGGTCTTCCCAGAGCCTGAAGCTTTTGTATAAGTCCCTGAAGAACAGCTGTGCAAATTACATTTGCTGCTATCAGATAAAGTGAAGACAGAGAACAGTTTTTCTAACAGGATCTGAACAAGAGTCCATTTTATTTTGTCATTTTGAATGCAGGTTTGAGTTTGTTTGCTGGTAATCACAGCCTTTAGTGTTACCTTGCCAAAAATGGCTATTGCAGGAGAACTCGCATCAATATGATATCAGTACAGGCAGAGAGAGAAACATCCTGTTTATGTGAATGTCCCTAACAAAAGAAGTCAAGATCTAAGCAGATAGAAGAGAATGTCAGTAACCATGAAACAAACTACGTGCCAGATGTTAGTCATGCTACTTAGAGCACTACAAGAAGTTGATCAGCTATTACGTTGATGAGTACAACTTTTAAACCTGTAGAGAATGGAAGCAGTAGTTGTCATTTGCATGATTAAAATCTTGTGTAGTACTTCTACATTAAATCATAAATAATGTCATTTTATCTGAGTGTATTAATTAAAAAGTTACATTTTAAGGAAGTCACTTTTCTTTCTTTAGAAATTCATACAAATAATTTAAAAGTAGAAATTATTTTACAGATAAAAAGAGCCATAGAATCACAAATAAAATTAGGTTGAAAAGGACTTCTGCTCAGAGCAGGGCCAGGTTTGAAGTCACAAGAGGTTGTTCAGAGCCTTTAGCTAATTTTGAGTATCTCTATGGAAACCAGATTTTTTTTCCTGACAACCTCTTTTCCTTAACTGTTGTCACAGTGAAATTGTTTTCCATCCAACCAACCAGAATTTCCCACGATGACACTAGTGTCTGTTGCCTCTTTACTATGCAACTCTGAAAGGAGCCTGGACCCATCTTCTCTGTAGGCCCCCTCCAAAGGCCCCGTCAGGTTGCTGTTTGGTGCCCCCTAAAGCCATCTGTCTTCAAGGCTGAACAGGTCCATTTCCCTCTGCCTCATTTCGCTGGACAGAGGCTCCAACCCCAGCTCTCTTGGCAACCCTCAGCTGTGCTCACACCATTTTTTTGATCTCACTTCTTTTCTGGATTATGTAAAACTTCACAAACATTAAGCTACTTCCTTTCACGTGCTGAACCGCTCTATTAGTTTGACCTGTGCTTTTACTGAGAGTGTGCTGCATCCCACCATCCAGGTTGTTGATGAATATCTTTAACAATGCCAGCACTGCCATTCACAACCAGCTGCTAATTATACTGACTCTTGAGTGTCATCTTTTGAAACCAATGGTCCAGCTTCTCATCCATCTGGTATTAGTAACTTCTGAACTATGCCTAAATTCTGCTACTACTTCTCTCTCCTTGATGGACATAACTTGGAGCAGAATATTCAGGAGTAGCAGAATTTAACCAGTGGTCTGAACAAAATCAAATTTTGATTATTCAGCCTGCTTTCCATCTTGAGGTGTTTTTAGAAAGTAGCTGAGTTTCTCAAAGACTAATAGCAATTTATTTTTTCTTATTTAAATCTCCTTTGGGTTTCCAGAAATCTTTGAGGAAGAGGAGTGTGGGAAAGACTAAGGTCTAAAGTGAGGAGATTGAAGCCAAGACCTGAAAAGTATGGATTTGTTCAGGCATAAGGCTTGTATATACACAAAAGCATTTGTAGCTAGCAGACATTATAAGCAGTCTTGCTAGTCTATGTAGTTTCACTGTGTGACTAAGGAAGGAGATATTTCCTTTGCAGCAGTGCATTCTTTCTTCAAATAAACCATTTTTACAGAAGACTTGATCAGGCTGAAAAGAAACACCTGACTTTGCTTGGTTTATTTATAATGGGCAGATTTTTCAATAGTATCAAATATCCTGCTTCACTGAATCAGTAAGCAATCATTGTTTTGGATTGTATTAAAGGATACTAGGAATGGTAGCAGCATTATTGTAATATAAAATGACAATATATCTGCTTGAAAATCAGGTTATTTGGTCAAAATGCAACACTTTGGTACTGTGAACCCTAAATTTACAAAACAGTATTTCATGGGAGTTTTTGAAATGTCAGTTTTCTGTTTCAGGTAGCTTTATTACATTCTGAAACTGAAAACAGTGTTGGACCATATAATTCCAAGATCCACAATTCATGACATGGTCAGATTTCACTTTTTGACCATCATTGCTCAAAGCAGCAATGGTGGGCATTTCTTGATCCCTGTTCTTTTCTATAGTGTAATCAGATAGTAATGAATGATTCTTCTGGCTCTTTCTTACCTGGCATGTAAGAGTGGAAGCCTCCAAGCTAAACCAAGGTCACAGTTAAGTCTGTCCTAAAATGTGGTGCAGATTGTAAATTGGAATAGCCACATTGCATCCTATTAACTGCTTCAGGGTGAGGCACCATTGTAATGGTTTAAACTAACACATTTTACTTTATGCTAGGAACATACACATGGTCAATCATTGTGATTCAGCTGAGGGACCACCTGTGCCATGGAAACCCAGTTGTTTCAACCTGGTGCCTTTATCAATACCATTTTTTCCTCTAAAGCTTGCACTGGACAGACTTGCGAACACTGCTTATAGTATATTCTGTAGACTGTTTATAGGAGTGGTAACAGGAAGACTGCTTAATGATTTAGAGATATCACTACAAAAGACATTTTCTTAATACCATGGCAAACATGCAAAGAGTTGCAAATAGGGAGTTAAAGGTGTGTGCCAAAAAAGCCAAAAACAAAGTAAGGGTAAATAAAATTTAACACAGCTTCAAGGTGCATATATTGTGTATCTGCATTATCAGTGTGTTCATCACACATTTTCCCCAGAAACTTCAACCTCAAGAGCAAAAGAAACGTGACATCATAGAATTACCTGCTTTTTTAAAAACCTGTCAGTGGGGGGTTAGATTTTAACTCTTCTCTCTACTGAGACTGTCTTGAGTATGCAAAGTTTTTGGGCTGGGCTGTTTAAAAAATGCATAAGGTCAGTCAGATTCATATTGGTAATTCATTTGTAAAGCTTCCAGTGAGGGAAACTAACCTATTTAAGGTGTTAGGTCAATGATTGGTCTTGATGATCTCAGATGTCTTCTTCAACCTAGTTGATTCTGTAAAGAATGTCCAGCAGGAAAGCGTGGCTTAGAAAACTACTTCCTATATATGGACCAAAACCATCTGCATGGATGAGTATAAACCCTGCAGCTGTCACACTTCCATGCTGGTGTTTTGCTACTGTCTCTATACGCTTTAGAGCAGGCAAAGGCAGAACACTGTGAACTGGGTTTTTGAAAGCCAGGATGTAGAATTCAATCTTTCAAAGAACAAAACAACATCAACAAAAGATAATGATTGTGCTTTAAACCACCTGGGAGCAGAGAGAGTACACATGCTCAATCATTCAGAAAGTCAAGGCAGACCCACATTGTTCTGCTCCTGATGTTGCCAATGAGATGTGAAACTGAAACAGTGGTGTTGCTGTTGACATAGAGAAAAAGCAAGTCGCCTACTTTGAAGGCTTGCTCTGCTCCTGAGCTAATTCTGTCCAGTCTGTTGTTTCTTCTCCTGAGCCTTATGTTGAGATAAAACAGAAGAATGACAAGGGCGGGTGATGAGAGGACACAACCACTGCCAGCAGTATGGAAGTCTCAGTGGCTTTTGAACACCTTCTGGCCCACTGCCTATGCCAGCATAAGCCAGTGTTGTGCTTCTATGAGAAAAGAGAATCACTGAATTCTGGAGAACTGCCCGTGGAGCTGTCCCGAAGTTGTACTGCATTGGATATGCTGGAAAACAGCTACGAAGAAGAACATAAAATGAGTTCTATGACCGAAGGAGCAGCCACTGAAATCAGTACCTGATAAACATGAAGCAAATCTTCTGGAATACTAAGTTTTGCCATTGGACAGTAGACAATAAATGAAGCATAAGACGGGGTTGTTATCCAGAATTCCTGGTTATTTGTTTAAATACCCTTTCAGAAATAAAAGAGAAACACTGGCAAAAATGAATGAAGCCACTTGAACCCTTTGCCCTGCAGCACTGGTTGGCAGGGAAATGGGGAAGATGACTGTGATGCTTCCAACTGTTCCAGGAAACGAGCAACACTCAAGAAATTGGAGAAGCTGGAGTTCCTTGCATGGATGCATGCCAGAGGCAAAGGCATTGTTGTAACAGCTGAAATCTGTTTCTACAGGCCCCACTAGAAGGGCATAAGTATGTACTTAAGCTTATCCCAAGCCAGCAAAGAGCAGAAGTGTGGGCTGAAGTTCCAGCTGTGCTACTGATTGTGTGTTGCAGTAGTGTGATTCTCACTGCATCCACAAACAGATTTGCTCTGCTTCAACATTTCTTTGCTACATCAAAAGTAATTATGTGAAGATGACCAACCTGGAACAGGGCTTTAGGTTATTCTTAAACTAATGAAGGTAAAGATAGATACTTGGGATTCTACACACCTATTTAGGTGCTCTGAGTCAGTTGCTGGTATCCATTTCTTTCCCTTTGGACATGCAGAGAAGTTGGGCTCTCAGGCTCATGAGTTCTGAATCACATTTTAATTAGATGACTAAAGTGCCTGTTATAAATATCTTTCTAAAAAACAAAATCTTATCTGTTGAGCATAATTAAGTGTTGGAATCAATTTCAAAAGTAATTTTAATTTGTCATCAC
The DNA here is from genome assembly GCA_013399695.1 of Formicarius rufipectus. Lineage (NCBI taxonomy): Eukaryota > Metazoa > Chordata > Aves > Passeriformes > Formicariidae > Formicarius > Formicarius rufipectus. Next base: position 1,102,102 of record VXAU01001865.1, read on the forward strand.
TTGCAGTGTTTCAGTTGCACATGAACATTCAAAAAAATATGTACCCACCTGCTTGTGTGGGTTTTTTACAGTGCACACTCTGGCACTATGCTGCATGAATTGAGTCAGGCCCGCGGTGTGCTTTACTGCGTGTTCTTCCTGAGGGAAGAACTGTGTACGAGAGGATGGCTTCTCATGGTAGCAAAATTTGGCACGCGTGTGAGAGCCTGCTTTTCTGAGAAGATGCTGGCAGTATTTCACAGTGATTGCAGTTTCCTGTGAACATACACTGCATGCTATAGACAGATGATGGATGATCAAAGCATGATTTGCTAAAACCAGATTATAATCTACCAGAGAGAAGTTTCCTAGTCAGCCAGGAATGACTGACGGATGATGCTATGCAATGTCTGGATTTCAGAAAGGTGATACAAGTGACTTGCCAAGTAACAACCTGGAATTTAAGTTCTAGTTCTCCATCTGCTGTACCTAGTGATTGCTTGTAGATATTGAAAAAGAACTGCGTGAAAGTTTCCGATAAAGCTGCAGTATTCTGTTATTATTTTTTAGTGTCTTGCTGGAGAAAAACTCAGACCATTTCAGATGGGTTTTTTTGTGTGTGTGTGTTTTTTTGTTTGTTTGTTTTTGGTTGGTTGGTTTTTTGGTTTTGTTTTTTGTTTGTTTTCTTCCCCCCCACCCCAGAAAAGGAACTGAGACTCTGAAACAGCATCAATTGCTTTAGGCAGTTCCAGGAGTGTGAGAAAGGATGTTTACTGTCTAGCCACTGACTATAGGAGATTTTGCATCTACTAAGTTTCATATCGAGGTCCTGGATCTGAATATGGCCATCAAGCTTCATTTATATAAGGCTACACTTCATCCTTGGCTGTTTTATTTAGGACTTTGCTTAAGATGAGTAGAGAAGGGTTGACCATAGTCAATAGCAGTTTGTTACCCAGGACACTTTGAATGCCAAATGGTATCTCTGAAGAAGAAAGCCTTCTTCTGTGGGTTCCATGTCAGCTGTTTCTGTCCTGCTTACCAAGGCAGAGGAAAAACAACTGTTGTATTCAAAGTTCTTGGTTCATGCCCTCTCCTCAGTATGTGCTGATTGCAGGTAATGGGCACTGGGAGCCTTGATGAACTGCTGGATATGGTGATGCCTTTTTATGCTGCTTTGCATTTCCGGTGCTCGTTTGATTACAAGATCTATCTGTTCAGAACTGTTAGATTTGGCAGTATCAGTGGAGGGATGTGGACAGGAAGGTTTTATGGGAGTGTGGGACAACCTGAGCTTTTATTTTCTGCCACTTGGTACTTTGGTTTCATGCCTCTGACAGGGGACCACATGCAGTGGCAGAAGGCTAGGAAGGCTTACGCAAATGGTAGGAAGACAGAGCCATACAGTAGTTGTGTGCTAATTATCAGTGGTGTCAGTACCAATGTCCCACAAACCCCTCATGTTTTCCTCTAGGAAAGAAGACTTTTGAATTTTAGCAGACCTAGGTTGCTAGTGAAGTCTTTGTGGTCAAGCCAGAAGCTCTGAACTTATAGCTGGTGTCCTAATGAAATGATGGTTGTGATGTCCATAGTCTTGATAGTTGGGCTAGTGAGCAGCATCTGGCTAGCGACTTGACCAGAGGTTGTCTGTGACAGTTCTAAAGAAGAAAAAGAATTTGGAAGTTTTAGTTCAGCAGTCTCACCACAGTGTTGTTGAAACTGGATGAACTCTGATTTATTTCACTACCTTCAACACATCTGTGAGCTCTTTTACATGTGCTGGAGTCTGTGATAGGACTCCAACAGGATTTTACTCCCTCTTCCTTCACTGCTCCTCTCTTCTGTTGTGCCTCCTACCAACTGGAGAACGCAGTGTGAGGCTGTGCTCAAGACTAAGTGCTGTGTATTCATCTATAGCAACACAGCCTCCCGAGAGTAGGTTAAACAACAAGTGGCCTGCTTGTATATGGCTTACCTTAAAGTTAGTGTTTTCCCTATAATTTCAGTAGGACAAAGGTTTCAGACATGGAATCTGTCTCACAGATCCAAACAAATAGTTTTATATTAAGTATTTATTACTTCTTGTAATGTAACAAGAGATAAACCCTGTTTAATTAAGGAATGTAGTTGATATACAAGACAATGAATATGTAGGGCATATATGGTATACATTTACCTGAGTGCTTTGTTAACTCTGGCTGAAAGATAGTGCAAATGTTTGCCTCTGGCTTAGCTACATTTTATGCCCATTTTACAGAAGTGTGAATGAAAACCCAGTGCAAAATTCAGGTGTCTGCAGTGCAGCCATCTAGATCTGGGATGCTTGCCTTAGTTCACTTTATAGTTAGTGGAGTTAAAAATGTCATTTTGTAATACCTGCCTCAAAACACAGTGGCTGAATTCAAATGTACAAACTCTTGTTTCTCTCTGCTGACAGGAAAGGGGGCCTGGTTCTTTGGTTCATCTGTAATAGACTACGGATAGATAAAACTCAAAGGTGAAGAATCAATATGAGGAACTGGTTCCATTACATTTTTCTTCATTTTGAAATGCATTTATATGGTGTTTAATGAAACCCCATGTGCTACAAAGTACTAAAAAAGAGTAACATCACAGCCATTCCCCAAGTCAGCTCAGCTTTGCCAGTGGGGCTCACAGACAAACTGGCTGATTTTACATGACCCAATTAGTTTTAATAACTTCCCATTCGGACAGCATTCTCACTTGCCAAAATAGAATTTTTCATAAATTACTAAATCAGTAATCAGTTCTTACTGACTGTCAGCTTCAGTGAGAGGTCATAAGAAGATGTTCATGAATTGTAATACAGGTCTAATACAAGCCTGGAGGAACTCACTATATTTCATCAGCCACCTCCAGCCACTTACATTCCTCTTTTCCCAGGTGCCTTTTATTAGCTTGTTGAAAATCTGTGAGAAGCAAACACTTTAACCTTTGAAAGATTCATAACAAGTCAGAAGAAGCAAACAGTACTAAAAATTGAATCATTGCAAACATGTAAGAGTAACTTACTAGTCCAATAGTTTATTATTACCAGAAAGCTACCTAGATCTTAGTTAAACAGCACATCAATCTCCTGAGACAAATACAGTTTGGCAAAAAGTGGGAAAGAGAAATATGATGAAATATTTTTCTCTTTTCTCTTCTTTAGATGCTGTTAGTTTTTTGGTTTTTTGTTTGTTTGTTTGTTTTGTTTTGTTTTGTTTTGTTTTGTTTTTTTTTTTGTGTTCAGATTTTCTGATGAGGACAATGTCTAAAAATAAGTATCTGACTGTAAACATCTCACTGTATTAAGACAGTCACATATAAGGCTGGGGCAATAATGTATGTCCTAATTATTATCCTGTAAGTTTGAGTGTTAATTGTGATGGGGGAAGCTGGACTGGCTTTCAAGTTCTATTCTTCACAAATTGTGTTGCAAATGAATGAAAATACTGAAAGACAGTGGAAGAATTGCTATTGTCTAACCACAACAATCTAGGCAGACTGCCATAAGAGCATTATTGAAGCTCTAATTCAATAATTAGATCCAGCTACAAATGCATTAGTTTAGCCAAGTCCTCTAGTTGGCAGAATGTCTTAAATTCCCTTTGATACATGCTGGTGTTCAGGCTGTTAGCTTAATACATCATTACATAGTTTATGAATTGCTTGCCTCTAAGTTAATATGTTCAATATCAACTTGTTAATTAGATTAGCTTGGTTTGGTATTTTGTTAGGAATGGCTTAATTTTTATATGAATTTATAATTTTGTTTCATTACAGTTACAGATAGAGCACTGTTTACAATGGTAGTGTATCCAATTTTCAGAAAACACTAAGCATCTTGGAGGCGTAGTAAAAAAAACCAAAGTATTTTTCCAGGACTTCAGAAAGTTTTCTCTTGCAGGTAAGGAAAATTCCTCTTATGTCTTTCATATGTACAATGCTATGCATTTACTGTGGCTCTCTTCCAGCAGGTTTTACATGGCTGCTGATGTGGCTGGTTGGGAGACTGGACAATAGGTGTCTTTTTTTACAATTCTGGCTGCTCCAGGTAACCTAAACACATTTCAGACAGCTAAATGCATGCAGACCCCAGAGCAAGTAATATTCTCATATAATTGTACGTCTTTGTAGTGAGATTACACTAAACCCCACTTCTCTACAAGCCAACATCCATAATCTCTCATGGATGGTCTCAACTGGATCTACCAGTTAATATCCTACTACAAACTGGTTTGCTATCCAAATTTCCTTAACTCTCTGACTCCTGCTGCTTTTCAGAAGTCTCCAGGGGTGCTTGTAAACAGTTAAAGGAGGCTGAAGGGGGAAGAGATTGGCATGGGCAGGACACAGATAATTTCTTCTTTTCTCCAGGTATACTGGATATCTCAGCACAGAGTTTTGGTCAGTCACCTCTCCTTCCCCAACCCTGCCCCTGATGTCTGCTACTTCCTTGAATGACAAGATCACTTTGATCATGTTTTCCCACAGCCCCTCTGAACAGATGTCTCACAGGATAACTGAGCAGTCAGGAATCCCAGGAGGATTGTTGGAGTGAGACTTGAAGGCTCGTCAAGCTTTAACTCTGGACACAGAGTTGAAAATGCTCTTGTGTGGATCCTTTCAAAAGCCATTTATTATATCCTAGGCATATGTTCACTGGCCTTTCCTGCACTGGCAGATGTGGATGGCAGTATCTCCCTGGCCTTATGCAGACTTCCTGGAGTGAGGTCTCCCTGCTCTACCACCACCCAAATGCAAAGGATAAAATCATCTGGATTTGTTCACAGCCTTATTACCTCCAATAGTGCTACTCTGGCTGTATTTCACTACATTTACTAGCAGGAAATGTTATTCTTAACAAAACTAGAGCAAACCTACATCAACCCTTGGTACAGCAGAGACTGTCTTCTGACTCCCCAACTGGACACAATTTTCTTTTCCAGTCATCTGCCTCCCTGTTTCTGTTCAACAGCTGTGATGCTCTTATTCAGTGGAAAAAAATCAGGCATATTTAAAACAAAGCAAAAACCTGAACAAACACAAACAAATCAAAGAAAATGTTTTAAGGCATTTCAATACTCACAAGATGTTGTGAGATGGTTTCAAGTTTAAAATGGTAATATTATTTCTGGCAATCAATCTAATTCTTTTGTTGAATTTTTCAACCTCTCAGGAAATTGGAATGAAAATATTTTACTGCTGTTACTATCCCTGGGAAAAGCTTGTCAACATGGATCCAGGTTTATTCTGGAAACTCAAAATATTTGGCATGTGGTTTTGTATTTTTCCTTCATCAAAGAGATTATGTGAGGCTACAGTCTGTTCACATGGAGACAGCAAGAGATACTGACACTGTAATTAAAACAAAAGGTGACCTTACAGATCTGTGTGCATATATATGCAAGTATCTCTTTTTGCAAATGACAATATAATCATATGAGAAAGTCATTACATTACAGTAGCTTGATCATCTGAAAACTGAGGAGACACTGTAGGGGTGTATATGCTGTAGAAATGTATCTCTCTCACACACTTCTGTAGTGGTTGTGTGAGCAGGGGGATCAGTGAAGCCTGATTCGGTATGGATTTGTGTCTTGAGGCTGAGACCCTATCTGGACTTTGAGGTCTCCCATGAAGGGCTGCACTTTTTACCTCAGTGAAGGATTAACTGGTTGCCTATTTTCAGAATACTTTTAAGGACTTAGTAGTTTTTGGATTTCAATACCTCTCAAATATGCTTGAGGAGCTTAAGCATTTGAAGATTCACATAAAGGTCTCAGACATTCAAAGAGGCAGCAGTGTCTTAAACACCATTTCTACAAATTGAGTCTAAAGCCTCCTCACACAGACATGGAGCAGAAACATAAAGCACAAATAAATACAGAAAACATGAGTTTAAACATGAATAAAGAATTTAATAGCTAAGGAATAAAAGATAAATATGCAGATTAACCATCAATCACACAGGGGACATCTTCCATTGACTGTGAGAATTCAACATCTAATTGCAACTTGTCTCTTTCAAAACCTCCTACACAGTGTCTTCTGTAAATGCATGTAAAGCTTCTCATGTTGGACATTAAAAAAAATAAACAATTATGCATATGCCCATGTGCCTGGGAGTAAAGGAACTTGAATTTTGGCTACAGCTGTCAGAAAAACTCCCTGATTTCACAGGGATGAAACATTTATGTGTTTCTTTTTAAAAATTTAATTAAAACATATTGACTTGTAATATTGAAATTACTATGTTTAGTTAAAAAAAAAATAAACTGTACAAACTCCATTGAGGATCTTATTGGCTTTGGAGTTTAACTTTGGCCTGTAAGAGAAAGAGCTATAGGTCAATGAAAACATTGTTTTGACAGAAAAGGCCAGACATGAGAGCTTTAAGAGCTTTAATTTCCCTGAGGGGTCATAAGGTCCCCTGCTTCCAAGTACATTAAAAAGACAAATCAAACTGAAGAGTTGAGTCAGGTTCATCAGCTCTGGCAAACCATAGTTCCCACAGCAAGTACATTCTTCCTTGGATTTGTATCAAGCAAAAGTTTGCTACACACCAAACAATGCTTTTGGCTGTATTTACATTAGTTTGCCCTTGTCATCATGGCCCGGTGATTCTTATAAAAGACCAAATTGCTAGTGGAAATGCAAAGGGATCCATTTAGGATTACAAACACCCACCTGCACACATATCCTCTCACCAGTGCCATAACTCTGGTACAAACAATAGCAGCAACAAACCCCGTGGCCGAAGCTGCTCCTGAGTGGTCATTGAGTGCTGAAGAGTCAAAAGCAGGGATCATGTCCATTCCATGGATGATTTGTGGGCAGAATAAAGGCTGAGTAGCAATTTGAAGATGCCTCCAGTTTTAAAGCCTGGAAGAGGTGCTGGGTGCAGAGGGGCAGGAGGCTCTTAGTGAGGTGCAGGGGGAAAATGGTCAGACAATGAAGTGAAGAGGTTCACAGGCTGTCAAGAGAAAACTGGGTGTTGAACTAATAGCGGAAGCTTCAGACTTTCCAGCTCTGAGTTGCACAAATCATGAAAGTACTTGAAATATTTCACCTACTTATAAATCTCCTTCATCTTTCACCTCTTCCCTCTTATTAGTAGTTATTCTGTTCTGCTGTCTTTCAAGTCACACCATACACTGATCCCCTGCTTCCCCATCCAGTGACCATTTTGGTATCTTTTTATTGCTGAGCATACATTACATTTTGCAGACATTTTGCAGACCTTTCACATTTTGGAAATGATGCAAGTAGTGCTTCTGAGCTTAAGTCACTGGATATTTCATCTATTAGATGACATGGTACTAAACCAGCCATAAACCAAAAAAAAAAAAAAAGAAAAATTACTTGAAAAACCAAATGATTCTTTTTTAAAATATGCTTTACCCACATACATGCCCCTGATGTATATAGCTCTGATAAAAAATTTATGCTATTTATATCCATAATAAGTTGGTGATATTCAGTATTTAAAATGCAGCTGAGGTTCCACTCTTTGATCAAGTGGAAGGGAGCTAACAACTCAAAAATTTGAAGCAAGTTATTCAGCCAAAAAGCAGATTTCTAGCAGCTCTGAGGTGTGAAGAGGTTGGTTTCTTTTTGAAGTTGGGTGAACCAAAGCAGAAAAAGGTGAGAGATGCCCAGACTTCAGCAGTGTATCTCCAGCCCACAACACAGTGCCTGAATGGTCACCTGTCACATTAACATTGTGGGTGAAGTGATGAAGGGCACACATTTCCTTTCTAGGGACTGGGAAATGCGCCCTGAGACTGCTGTGAGGCACTAAAGTGGCAGGATGGTGCAAAGACTTCCCCAGCCCTTCTCTTTTACTGGGTCATCACACGTGTTATGTTTAGAGCCAGAAACAAAAATCTGCCAGGGCAAGAGCTTGAGAGCTGGCAAGACCTGAGAGCACGACAGAGGCTTTCTGCAATTCAAATGCATTGGGCCTGGAGTAACATTAGGCAAACTAAAACTTCTTATGAGAGCATCGGACAGATCCCTCAGAAAGCGACCTCCTCTGATGTTCATCTGGATGTTGTATGGAGAAGTGGGCAATGCACAGCTCACCTTTGCCTGAATGGGAGAAAAGGTGTTATGAAGAAAAACCTGCTTGCCTGCTTTCTGAAGAGATGGGCAGAAGAAAATCAACATGGTTTCTGAAAGGATAGGAAAGCACGGCCCCCATCCCTACTCCAGCAGGACAGCCTGGAGAAGGGGAAGTGATATTTGGTGGGTTGTAGGGTCGGTGTTGTTTTGGAAAAAATTGTTTTCTTTTAAATGCCTCCTGCCATGTCAGGGAGAGCAAATATTCAAAATGGACTGCCACAAGCAGCTGGCTCAGGATTGCTGCTTGTCAGTGACATCTGGCTCCTGCACCCCAGTACTCAGCAGTTCTATCTCTGCACTGACTATTTTCACTCCATGCAGGGAAACCCAAACTGGTATATATAAATTACTCCAAGAGAATGAAGAATTCCTAATACTTAAGTCCAAAGAAAGAGTTTACCATGCTTTGTCAGGAAATGTCTGATTCCAGATAATTCTCTTTTTGCGATCATCTACTTAAAAACTGATCTGAAACACATATAGGCATGAAACAGCTCGTATTGTTTTTACTGCATTTCTTTTGATTGTGCTACACCATGAAAGAAAAACAAACATATTCAAAAAGGCAGACACTCCCAGGCTCCACACCTGCAAAGTGCAGTAGAATTGTTTAGCTCTTCAGACTCCATCCTGTATCTATTTAAACATAGACGTTTCTGTATTTATATGAAGTCTCTTGCAAGTAAGGGAACAAAACCTGGTTCAAACTCCACTCTGGAAGGTATATTCAAACTTAGATTTCTTGCTACAAGCACCAGAGAGAGTGTTTAGTTAGTTTTGCTTCATAACAGATCAAAGTATAAGTGTTTAATCTGGAGAACTGTAAGTCTCCAATGACTGCACATGGTCATTGGACCTGATATTCATTTTGTGTTACTGCTGCTGTCTATTAGAGACAGGAAATCCAGTCACTCAGGGGCCAAATCTGTTGAGAATAGGGACCAAGTTCTCTCAGAGCCCTGCTCTCCCTTAAGTGTGATTTAACTGAAAGATGCTCTGAACACAACCTATTGGGTGCAAGACACTGTTTTGTTGGATTTTTTAAAAAATGAAATGGTTTTGCCAAGTACTTCCTGACCAGATCTAGTTTTGCTCTCTCCCCATCCCTCTCCTGAGAGGAAAAACAGAAGACTCATTCACTATGTCAAAGCTTCAGCGACTTAGCAAAACAAGACAACACAAAATTTAATTTTAAACAATTCCTACCAAAAAAATAGAGGCCTAACTAAGTACCTAAATACCTACTCAATTTTCCTGACAGTTCTTAGTCCAATTTTTTTTATCTGGCAGCTGATAATTTTTAAACACACTGCAGGGCATATTTTGACACTGTCCACAAGTTATAAACAAAAAATTCTGAGCACTGGCATGATTTTACCCTTTCTTAGCATAATCAAACTACTTCTCATCTTACCCCAGTCTGTCACATTAAGTCCCACTTTATTGAGTTTTCTGACTGCTGTTTGTATTGTAGCATTGCCTAAAGAATCAGACAAAGATTCCTTCCTTTTTTGAAGCCTATATGCTAAGGATCCATTATTATTTTGGGTTTAGATACACTTCTCTTCATAATTACATCCTGAACTCTGACAAAGCGGCTGCCAGGCAACGCAGCTGTCAAAACTACATAGCAGAGAAGCTGGAAAGCACAAATCAAGTGAAATAACAGAAATGTTTAGGCAATGAGTTATCACACAGAACAGCCAGTGCTTGTTGTATTGCTCATATCTGATCATGTAGTACAGCCTTGGCTAAAGCATCTTTATGTAATAATCTCCCTTGTACATGCAAAAGGGTTGGTGCTGATGTTGCCAATTGGGGCTCCCAGATATTTCTGGCATTTTGAGGTCTGCAGCACACTCGTTTGTCTAAGTTAGGGCTGTTGCTATCCTGTCCCTTTTCTGTCTTTAGTATCAGCAACAGGCATGATGCAAGGGGCCATATCACTCCACTAAAGTAAGTGATTATGTTTTACACTTAATCTTTCAGATCCAGATAATGTAATGGACAATGAGTGTTGATAACAGCAGGAAGGAGGTTGGTAGCAGAATGTGGCTGGAGTAAACTCTGTCCTGCCCTTTACAAGAATTCTTGTATTGGTCTGATTCATGTTGCTCATCAAATCATGCACACAGGGTGCAGTTAAGCTGTTTTAATGACAGATGGCTACTGAAAGGAGCAGTTCTGCTATACCTCACTTCCAGGTTTCTGGTTTCCTTGATCCTGCAGCTGTGCGGTCACAAGGTGGATCAATTCTGCTGCCTGGCCAATGGAAAATTCATTATTTTCTGAGATGCTTTTTTTCCCACCAGATCGATCATCTAAATAGAGTCTGATGGTTACCAGATCCCGTGTAAGGGATGCAAAGGGAGTATACATTGAAAGGTTGCAGGCAGAATCGCCATTTCACAGCAGCCTGCTCTCAGGTCAGTGTAGCCAAAAGGCCAGGCTCCTGCAGCTGCACTCAGGTGACAGATTGCCAGACTGATGCTGGAAGGGGCCATTCTGTGTCTCAGCATCCTGAGACAGGTTGAGCACATCTGCCCTCTTTCTACAATGGGTGCGTCTCTGATCCCAGAGAAGTTTGGGGAAGACATAATTGACAAAAAAACCCCAAATCCTATTCCGTTTTTTTTTTTTTTTTTTTTTTTTTTTATTCCCAAGGTTAGTTTTATGGTTAAGCCAGTTCCCTGTGGGGCTGGAGGAGTACTAGGATCAGTCCTGAATCCATTGGGAACTCTTGACTAGGACAAGGTAATGTGTCTGTGAGATTGGCTTGACTATAATGTCATTTACTGAGACATTCAGGCATTGGTGAATTCAACCTGGATAAGCAGATCAAGCCATATTTGTAGCTCTGAGGCAGAAGATGTATGTAAGGGAGCCACAGGTTGCAATCAGTTTTCTCATCTAAATAGAATAGAGTCTGACAGAGAGAAAGGAGTATCTGTATTGGAAAAGGCTAACTCCAGAGACTAAATAAAGCCCCCATGATTCATGAAACTGAAATCTAGACAAGTCTTATACAAATAGTACAGGAATTGGATTCTGGCATGCAGAGCTCTCGTCCAGGGATTACCCGAATGACTGGAAGCAAGTCATTCACCTGGGGTGAACTGCTTGGTTTCCCCAGTACCAATGCTGGCATGGAGGATGAAACACCTTTTTGAGTCAAGAATTCACTGCAAAGGGAACAGAGGTCTTCACCCCTTGCAGCTGTAAATAATCACTCTGGATCACAGGGTGACTTGTGCAAGTGGGAACCCCAGGAGGCTTCCAGCCCAGGAAGGCTGAGTATTTGAGGGGTCACACCAGGCTGCTTGGGACTTCCTCCGGCTTGGTCTTGACATCATCCAGGAGTAAGCCGAGGCCACCCAGCTTCTGAAGGAGCCCGAACCGCTCTGGCCTCGGGTCGGAGCCGCCGTCTCTGAGAGGGCTGGTCACTCTCCCCCGCGTTCTCACCGCGGGTGCGGGGTCTGTGGCGGGCGCGGCGCTGCAGAGGCGGTGTGGACACGGCCCGGGTGGCGATCCCTGACCGCAAAGGAGTTAAAAGGACTTTCTACCGTTTCCCGTCCGCACCTCCTCCACCCTCCTCATTACCTGCACTTTATCACCGCCGGGGCCGCGGCGCAGGGCGGGAGCGGTGGAGGCCGGCGAGGCTTCCTGCGCCGCCCGGGGCTGCCCGCGGCGTGCGGGGGAAGGTGTGCGGGGGGTGCGCGGTGCGTGCGAACGAGCGAGCGCTGCCCGCCCGTGTGCCTGCCTGTGGGTGGGAGCGGCGCTGGGGCGACGCGGGGGGAAGGCGGGCGGGCAGAGCGGCAGGGCGGACGGGTCTGCGCGCCGCAGCCCGGCAGGGATGCGGCATGGCCCTGGGCTCCGTGAAGATGCCGTCGCCGTGTGAGGGCGCGGAGCTGGCCCGAAGCTGGAGCCCCAGCGGCGGAGCCCACGAGCCGCCGCCGCCGGTGCAGCTGCGGCAGAAGCTGCGGGAGCTGCCGGCGCTGCTGCGGAGCGGGCTGACCCTGCGGAGGAAGAGCGTGGCCGCCGGCGGCCGGGTGAGTCAGTGAGGGGGTCAGTGAGAGACAGAACCCGCGGGGTTGCCCACGCCCTGCCCTGCCCTGCCCTGCCCTGCCCGCCCCGCCGCCCAGAGCGGGAGGCCGCGGGCTGTCGGCGCCGGCCCTCCGCGGGCAGGGAGGGAGGGAGGGAGGATGCCCGGGAGGCGGCAGGGCGGCACCTCGGCAGTCCCCGGGAGAGGGTGCCTGCGGGCGGTCCCGGTCTCGGCCCAGCGCTGCCAGCTCTGGTGAAAAATAAAATCCCAGGAAGGGTGAGCGCGCGTCCCTGTCCCGTCTCCGGGTTCCTCGCGTGGCTCTGCCCATCCCTCCTGTCCCGCCCGGCGGGCCGATGCCTGCTCTCCGCTCGCAGGAGGTGCAGCGCGGCTGTGCCCGGACACCTCTGCACACACGTGTTACAGCAGCAAACTGCAGCGTGCCTGGGAGAGTGTGAAGTCGGGATGGACACACCCGGCCCCCACCTCGTGTGCCTCCAGAGACTGAGGCCGTGCGGTCAGGTGGGATCCCTGGGCGAAATTCACCCGCGTTCACCCATTTTTTCAGAATGATAGTGCAGTTTTACAGGTCAGGCAGTGCTCCGGTGAAGTACAGCCTGACGCTGCCGTGGCTGGGACCTGCAGTGGCGAATGGCCGGGTATGGGTCTGAGCTCTCCCAGTTGTGACTGGAGCCATATCATTGGGTGGCACTGCCACCAGGTCAGTGGCAGTCGAGCAGGTCAAACCTTAGCTGCAGGACAACACTGGATTGCAACCCACCACCTCAGCGGTTGAAATGAAGGGGTGGGTTTATCTGCATGGAATTGGCTTTGTCTGTGTGGGCAATCGGACGAGCTGCTGTGTGGTTTTGGTGCACAAATAGGTACCTTGCAGGAAATTAGTAGGGGGAAGTCAGCACAGTGTGTATTTGTACCCTCATCAACTTTGCAGTACTTTGCCCATGTAAATAAATGCTTTCTCTGCATCGGGAAGTTGTTGTGAAATATAGTTGGGGGTGAATTTCAAACCAAACTTCCTGGGTGAAGACTTTTTTATAAGAAGGTATACATGCAAGGATGAGTAATTGCTTTCCTCAAGCACATTCAACCTACAGAATAAAGACTAGTCTGTATGCAGATGCCTAATGATTTTTATTGTAATTAAAATTAGTAATCCACCTGACAAGTTGTCCATAAGAACACAGAGCTAAGGGGATTCAGTTACTTTTAGATAACTGAGCCTTGCTCTGCCCTAAGACCTAAGAGCATGTTTGTGGCAGATGCCTTTCCTCCAAAAAAAGATCAGTTCTATTCTAAATTGCATGTAGTTTGTTCCATTTTGAAAGCATACTACGAAAGAAGTGGAGTGAGTGTGCAGTGAGGAGGAAAGAAGCAGTACAGAAGTGCTGCTGGTAACACTGTTCATTTTCAGGCAGATCTGAAACACTGTTTTAGCAAAACAAATTCATGACGCTTCAGGGAGACACCATGCAGAGCAGCCTCAGGTTTACTCTCACTACAACTGAAAGCATTTGACAAGTGAACTGTACAACAGTTACTCTGTAAATATTTGCAGTGTGTGAGTCCTGTGAGTCGACATCCTGGTGAGAAGCCTGGGTAGCTCCTGGGTCATACAGCTCCTTAGTTGTACTTGCTGAAGCCTTGGTCCTCTCTTGTTTCACACGGTCCCAGCTGAAGCTCTGCCTGTCTTTGCTGATGTTTTGTGTTACGTACGGCAAACACAGTGTGACAGCTTTAGTGGTAGTGTCACCTATGACTTTGCCTCCAAGTGCCCTGTGAATAATCTTGTAAAGTTTTTCTTGAACTGTCTTTTCTTGGTGAAAGAAGATGGGGGAGGATGATGACTTTGTAAGGCAGTCTGGAGTCAAACCAGCAGATCTTCTGTGAGGAAGAAATTCTTTACTGTAAGGGTGGTGAGGCACTGGAACAGGCTGCCCAGAGAAGCTGTTTATGCCACATCCCTGGATTTGTTCAGGGCCAGGTTGGATGGGGCTTTGAGCAACCTGGTCTGGTGGAACATATCTCTGCTGATGGCAGGGGAATGGGAACTAGATGACCTTTAAGGTCCTTTCCAACCCTATCCATTCTACGATTCTATGGTCATGGATCAGTGGGCGATGCTGCATGGAGGTGCTGTATGTTACCAGCAGGACCTTCAGACCAGTGTCTTACTCCTGTGTGGGGAATGGGAATTATGTGCTCTCCCCCCTCTGGATTTGCAGGGACTCTTCTGCAAGTGCCTAGTGGAGTGTTCTGAGGGGCAGGTCATGCTAAGAGTCCAGTGGTGTTGTAAATTCACTTATTTCTTTTGGAGACTAAGTGGGCACCTGGAGTGCGTGGAGGCTCTTTCCCATATGTGCAATTCTCCAGGGAGTTGTTTGTTTCTGCTAGCAGTACCCTGTGTTGATTTCTGCCTGCTCAGTGCATGTGCATTTTCCCCTCAGAAAGGGACTTCTAGGAGCATGACGTATTTCCGCATATTTCCATTTAATATAAAGGATAACTTAAACTGTGAAAAATACTGTATTTGAGAGAGGAAAGGGTTTGTATGGCATTTTATATATTTCCCTTTTAAACATGACTCTTAAATTAAAAAAAAAAACAACAAACCAAACCAAACAAAAAGCAAACAAAAAACCCAAACAAAACCCTCAAACAAACAAAAAACAAACCAAAAAAACCACCACCAACAACAAAAAACCAAACCCCCCAAAACCCCCCAAAAACCCCTATAATCATAAGATTGGGAAAAGGTTGAGTAACACAAATATGAAACAAAGATTCCTTTTTTTTTTTCCCCCACCTCAGCAAAATAAGTTAATCCAAAGTTAATTTTCAGAGGGTTTTGTTTGCTTATGAAAAAAACCCTTAGTCTGATCTTCCTCTCCAGTGGCTTTTTCTTTGTTCTTTTTTGCTTGTTCAAACGTCAAGTTGAGACTCCTATTTGTTCAGCTGGTTTCATCAGGAGTGTTGCTCACTTAGGTGAGCTATTTTCAAGTTAATGCTGACCAGCAGAAATTCTGGCTTGTTTAATTTCCTTGAAAAATATTATGACCCCTGAATAGATGGTCTATTTCTGATGCTGACTTGCTCAGGGACTGCCTGCAGTGCAGTTTGATTCCACATTTATAAAGTGCATATAATCTACATTTGTGCATGCCTGGGGACTATGGATAATAAAATAGAATGAAAGTGTTAAGGATACTATAATTGTTTTAAGGATGTACTTCATTGCATGCTGTTCAAATACTTCCTGTGCTCCAGGGGGAAGGAAAGCATTGGGTAGTAGAGGGTAGTATACATTAAAAGAATTGATTATATTTTGCAAAGCAGTATAGGGTGGAATAAATTTTTTCAATCTGTTTGGACTTCTCAGTCCTTGGCCCTTAACACTAGGCTATCTGAAAATTGTGACCAGAGCCGAGGATAATTGAAAATACAGTGTAACAAAATAAGATTTCCCTCTCAATTCAGTGGCACCCAGAACTGGAGAGCAAGTAGGTATTTTTTGCTTTCTGTGTTGGGATACATCCAATACCAATACACATAAAGAACTTGGAGTTGGAAAAACAGGTTGTAGAAAAAGCTGTAGTAACCATCCTACCTGGATGTTTCTGTGCTGTGTACAGGTAAATACCAATATGCTCCACTGCTTCAGTCCTTTAGATAAAACTAACCTCCAGTTTCTTGGCCAGGGAAGCCCAATGATATTTTTAAAGCTTCTGAACTTTGAATTGGATGTTGGCCTTGCCCTTGAAGGTGTATTTTCCCTTAGGTTCAGTCTTAGGGCAGGTGCAGCACAGAGACCCAAGATGGCACCAGTGATTAGATTGCATTTGCACAGTGAGCTGCGAGGTGTAAGTTTTACTTAGTATCCTCGACTTGGACGTTCTTTATTTCTGCTAGATAAAATAGCAGAAAATGACCCAATCTTTTGCTGCTTTTGCTGTGGGAGTTGAGTGTGTGTCAGACCTTGTGCAGAGGCACAGGAGGGATCTGTTGTGGTGGGTCATTGCGCCCTGTGGAACTGTTCTCTGCCATGTCCTTTCTCAAAATCCTTGTAAAGAGACTTCTGTTTCCCTGTTTGCCTCCTTGAGTTAGGTGTTAAATGTATATGTAGTAAGATGGAGTACTTTGCTTATGAACTGTCTTTGCTGCTCTTACTGGTGCCTGCTAAAGATATTTTCTTCTCTCCTTTTTCTTGTAATTAGTGACAAAATACAGTTCCCTGTCTCTGTAAGCACCAACAGTGAGGTCCTGCAGACACATTGGTGTAGCAGTCACTCCATTATGCCAAAAATCCTTTTCACCACATTCAGTTGCACTCTTAATGGAGCTAATGCTGCTCCTGAGAGGGCAGGGAAGTGCTCAGGAGGAGGAGAAATTGTCTTTCACTCACAGAGACGTGCACATTTTTAATGTCCTCTTCTGCTTTCTAGGTTCATATTTACACAGAGATAAATACTGTTATACATGAGCATTGATGTTGCTCTTTGTCTGGAAAACCTTCAGGATGTCATGGTGTCAAACTCTGCTACTCTGATAATGTGAAAGACCTTTCTGGTCTGTACAAAACTTCATCATGGGATGTATCAGCTTGATGGAAGTTGAAGAGGTATCATGACTGTTTTCTCTCTGAGACCCTATAATTACTTCTAATTATTTTGTAAATTCCTAGAGGTCTTTGGCCAGGCAGATGTGCTCAGACTCTTCACCTTAGCTCTCTTTTGAGCAACTACTTTGCTGTATATTTATGTCAGGATGTAAACTGACTGTAGAGTTATAGGTTGAAAATAAAGCACAGGAGTTAGGGCATGGATGCTAGAAGTCTTCTTGAGTTCAGGGTGAGATTGGAGAAGTTCATGGAAGAGAAATGGATTGAGCACACATAATCCTCATCAGGCACAGAAGGTTCCTGAGCTGAAAACAGCTGGAAGATTGGAGTGTATTAGAGATAGCTGTCTTATATTCTGGCGCTAGCACTTGTCATGCTGTTGGAAACAGCTCTACTTTGGCAGGGGGGAAAAATCAAACTATATGCAATCTGTTTTAATTAAATGAAGTTGCTGATCCTCTCCACCTACATTCTGCTAAGCTTTTCTTCATATTGTTGGAAACTTTCAAATGCTTGTGTAATTCAAGTAGCTATTCTCTAATCAATTCATTTGGCAATTGGGGAAACTACAGTCATGTCAATGAGGTTTTGCCAGGATATTAGAAATTGCCTTCTGGAAATATTCCGAATTTCATGCTCTTCTTTCCATGGCTACATTATGGTGGTTATTGACAGTTTTTATTGAGCCAAGCATATAGATCTGCCTGGTGCCCGAATAATCTTCTCACAAAAGACTGATACTTATGGCAGTCCATATCCTTGTTGGCAGCTTCTCATCTTCATAGTGCCTGAGTAACTTTGTATTTCATGCTGCTGAGTTACACTCTTTCCCTAATATTCCAGTTCTCAAAATCACCTAATTTTTCTGTATGTCTGTTTACATCGGTTTTGGCAATACCTCCAATTCTGTGCTATCAACATGTTCTATTAGCACCTTAATGCGCTTCGGTCGAATGCTGTTAATGAGAAGATAGGAAAAAGTCAGGAGAACAATTTCTCTGGTACCTATGTTGACATTTTTTCTGCATTAAAAAGATGCAGTGTTGTTGTGTAGAGATGCCATACTGGCTGAAATCAGCAAACAAAAATGCTTGATTGGCTCAATGGTTTTAAAGTTTTACTGTCAGAAGTGTTACCAGATTTGGCTGGTTGATATTGGTGTCATTCTGATTTCAAGTCTGCCACAGCAGTTCTACTCAGTAACTTAATATCCCTATCACTTTGGCAGTTATTATGTGACTAAAAATAGTCATGATAAGTAATCTTGAATTTTTCCTATTGTAATCAGGGTTACTATGTATTCCTGCTACATGTTTTCAATTAAGATGGTTGTCTTTCACATATCACATATAGTATCCTTCAACTTGTCAGGTCTGTGACTGGTGACACATGAGCAATGAGTAAAACAGCTTTAGCGAAAGTGACCATGGTAGCTGATGGGGAATTTCAGTGTCTCGTGTTTATTTCATAATTCGCTTCATAGTCAGCATTCAGTGAATTACTAAATTGAGAATACTTCTTAATTAGCCCATGTGTTATGACATCTGAAAAATTATCCCTGGCTTTTATTAACTACATTGAATGAAATGGCAGGCAAATCCACACTGCTGCCCTAGGAAGTAACCCAGGAAGTTTTGCAGAATGCAAAGTTATTTTTCTTGAGGCTGGGGATTAGTCTGATTGTCAGGATGATGCCCACTGCCTGTGGTCTTACACTGGCACTGGGAGTGAGACTGGCAATGCCTAGACTGATATCTCAGCTGCTTTCTAGCATCCCTGGGAAGGTTGAGATGCAGCACTAGCAGGTGCTGCTGCCAATGCATGGGGAATAGGTGCCATCATGTGGCTTGTGTTCATGGAAGCTGCATAAAATTGACATTGATCCCTTGAAACATAAAAAATGCAGCTGCTTGCTTAAAACTATGGGAGAGATTCTGTTTCCTTCCTCTGTTTAGGTCCAGAACATATTCTGGTAAGTCCCTCTTTTACCCACAGTTACCTACCATAAACTACAAAGTTGACTGTAACCCCTGTCCCATGCTGCAAATTACGCTCAAGCTGAAAATACCATGTGCTCATTTTGCCTGTGCTCAGCCTTTAAGTGCTTCTTGTCTTGAGTTGGTGATAATGCCTTCAGTTAAGGACTCCAAAAGAATGTATTGATCAGCCCTGTATGTTTTTTGTATTTCTGGTTGGACAAGGATCTCTCTATTTTCACTTTTGGTTTTGCTCCTGTTTCTAAGGGATGTAGGCTGCAGATCCTCAGATGTGGTGCTACTCTGTGTGGCTTGGAAGCCTGTCAAAGAAATCCATGTCGGAAATAAGATCAACTCCATTGGAATTAAAAGGAATGTATTTGTGTATTTGCAAAACTTCTGTTAGTGTTGCATCTTGTTGAAAGTCTTGATTTTATCTGAGCTGATTGACCCCTTAGTTACATACTTAAAGGGAAATATGCAAAATTTACTTTGTGGAATTGTATACTGTAATTTGCTTGGTTGCAAACCTGTATTATTGGTTAATTCACACTAGATTTCCCAGCTGCCAGGATGAATGAACAACACCATAGTGTACAATTATGACAAAAAAAAATCCAGTAAGATTTGTATTCAGCTGTTGTTACTTGTACGTCCCCAGTGTTTTGAATGCCATTTGTGCGGTGAGGAAATTGCAAAACAAGCTGTGCATTTTTATGCTGATGAAAATGCTGAAAATACACGGTGATAGCTTTTTGAAAGGGGAAAAGGGAAAAAAATAGGAAAAGCAGAATGTGCCATCTTTTCAACCTAAATCACAGAAGCCATTATGATAAAACAGATTTATGCTAATGATATAACAATTAAAGTAACATTTCAGATGCAGGATAGGAAGGTCCTTTTTCTTTATACTTATGCTATGTAACTTTTTACTTACACTGTATAACTTTGTATTTATATTATATAACCTGCTTATTCAGTTCCAGATGAAGTGCTCCTGCCCACATGTGGTTACTGACCTCTCCCCAGACGGGTGCTGGATGTAACAGCCAGTGTATGAAGTGACAATGTTCAGTATACAGACCTCTGGTCTGGTTCTGCTTAAGTACTTGAGACCTCAGATGGCTGTTGCTGCATTTCTGTGCCTGATCACTGGGCACTCAGATGCTGTATGTCTGGCCACACAGTCATCTCCTTGAGAAGTCATCCATCTTCTATTAGGAGTTCATATTAATGCTTAGAAAAAGAGCCTTAATGTTGGTTGGGACTCAGTATGGTTCTGTATGGCTGAAAATAAAATGGGACACCTTTTAACTCTGGACAGAGTGAGAGAGTGCTGTTCTGCTGTAGTCTTTCAGGGCTGGCTTAGCTGGGTCACCCATATATTGCTCTGCTTCTGTCCACAAACTCCTAAACATCTTTTTCCCCAAATCAGGCTGTTTTTCAGATCCTGTAGGGTTCATATGAATGGATCCATTTCAGTGGAATATTTTAATTTGCTTTTTAGTATCTGCTGTATAAACTTTATCCATGACACCTTTTAATTTAAACATTTTTCATTTTATCTGTGCTTTTGACATGAATTTAAGGATAAAAAAGAAGTAATTTGGGTTCTAAACTTAAAAGCCATGGAAACAGGATCTGAATATTTTCAAATACTAGGCATAAAAGACAGTAGCTATTTGTAATTGTCACTGTGTCTTTTATCTCAGTTACCTTATGGTGTGGCTTGGGTTAGTCTGACCTTGTAAAATGATCTTCTCATTGCCATTATACTAAGCTAGGGTCAATTATTAATTTAATAATTTAAATCTTATGGTATACAACTTTCTCTGATTATTTCCTTTTTCATGAAGTATTTTCCTGGAGAGACACAGCAGGCTAACTGATTAGAAGTCAATATACTTTTTATAGGGCAAAAAGAAAATATTCTGCTGATCAAAGGAGAAAAAAAAACCCTTCAATCTCTATAAATACCAGTAGAACTGTATTCATAGTATCAATAAGGATCTTTTGCCTTAAGTTTTAGAACTGAATTAACCCATTACATCTTAAAATGCCAGATGATTTCTAGTTTTCCTTTTTTAAAAGATTGTGAAGAATACAACTTTCTCATTTTTTGTCCCCTTGTTGGTGAGGAGGTGTCCTTTCTTTCCTTGCTTTCTGAACCTCATACCTAGATCTTTATGTGGCTGAGATATATGTGCTACATGAATTACAGAATCACAGAATATAATGAGTTGGGAGGGACCCACAGGGATCATTGAGTCCAACCCTTAGCCCAGCACAGGACCATCCCCAAGAGTCACACCATGTGCTTGAGAGTATTCTCCAAACACTTCTTGAACTCTGGCAGGCTTGGTGCTGTGACCTCTTCCCTGGGGAGCCTGTTCCAGTGCCCAACCACCCTCTGGGTGAAGAACCTTTTTCTAATATTTAACCTAAACCTCCCCTGACACAACTTCAGGCCTTTCCCTCAGGCACTGTCGCTGATCATTGCAGAGAAGAGATCATCATCCCTTCCCCTCACAAGGAAGTTGTAACTGCAGTGAGGTCTCCCCTTAGTCTTCTCTTCTCCAGCTGAACAGACCAAGTGCCCTCAGCTGCTCCTCATACAGCTTCCCCTCAGGGCCCTTCACTGTTTTTCTTGGACAATCTCTAATAGGTTAATGTCTTTCTTGTATCGCAGTGGCCAAAACTGCACGCAGTGTTCAAGGTGAGGCCGCCCCAGTGCAGAGCAGAGCGGGACAATCCCCTTCCTCACCTGGCTGGTGATGCTGTGCCTGATGCCCCCCAGGACTTGGTTGGCCCTCCTGGCTGCCAGGACACTGCTGGCTCCTGTTCAACTTGCCATTGACCAGAACCCCCAGGTCTCTTTCCATGGCACTACTTTCCAGCATCTCATTCCCCATCTGTACAAATACCCAGGGTTGCCCAATCCCAGGTGTAGAATCTGGCACTTCCATTGTTAAACTTCCTGTGGTTGGTGATTGCCCAGCCCTCTGCTTTGTCATGATCTCTCTGCAGGGCCTCCCTGCCTTCGAGGGAGTCAACTGTTCCTCCCAGTTTTGTGTCATCTGCAAACTTGCTTAGTGTCCCTTCCAGTCCTGTGTCCAAGTCATTCATAAAGATGTTGAATAGCACAGTGTATGAGTTAGAGCAGTAAGGAAAG
This sequence comes from Formicarius rufipectus, assembly GCA_013399695.1. NCBI lineage: Eukaryota > Metazoa > Chordata > Aves > Passeriformes > Formicariidae > Formicarius > Formicarius rufipectus. Next base: position 1,124,034 of record VXAU01001865.1, read on the forward strand.
AAATAGTCCAGAACCCCTCCAGCAGTCTTGTTTAACTGTGGAGTGGATTTTATAGATGTGGGTTTTACTGTGATCTGCTGGTAGCTTCTCCTGCATCTGCCTGTTCTGAGCCTCTTTCAGGTCACACATGTCAGCATCAGCATTCTGACTGTGGAATGAGCAGCACCAAAGAAAGGGCAGCAGTTGCTTGAAATGATACCACTGGCAGGAGAAATGTATGTCAAGCCATGCCCTTCAAAATGAAGTAGGCAGTATGTAGTTTGTAGCTTAGTATTAAAGGGCAGGAAATACCACATTTTGGGTTGGAAAAAATAAACAAAACAACCCCAAAACACCAAAACTAAAAAACAACTAAGACCAAACAAACAAACAAGACAAAACAAAACAAAACAAAAATAGAGAGAGAAACCTAAAAAGCACCCCAAATGCCCCAAAATAGAAAACCCTTAAAATTAAGGTCTAGAGCACTTGTGAGTATCAAGAATTTATGGTGTGACTTTGGAGAGGGTCAGAAAGCAGATGTTTGCTGTTTAATTATTTATTTCAAGACAATAAGCATTTAGTTGTGGCTTTCTGGCCAAGTTCTGACCGAGAGAGCTAGACTCAGTGGTCCTAAAACACTTTGTAATTTCAGATGGATGTGGTAATCACTTGCTGTCATAGACTACTACTGCACACTGCTAAGCAGATGCTCTATTGCATCCCATAGGTGAATGCACTTCAGTGATACATCAATTGATTTTTAAAATATGGAAAGAAGGGAAGAAAAACAATGCACATGCATGGTTAGCTCTGAAAGTTGCAGATCTATGGTTTATTGGAATGGCTGAAGGAATGAGCTAAAAGTGTCCCTTGGATCTGGTCTGTGTCCCAGCTCATGAACAGTCCCGTGCTTTGTTGCGGTTTGTCACTGCTGCAGTGCCTGAAGCCTCTTGGTAGTGAAAGGAAATCTGGGAGTGTGGACTGTGAGTCTGCTACTGAATCTGTTTTGCAGGACAAACCAAGTTGTGTGGTGTTTGTTAAGGAAGGCCGGACTCATGGATGATGCAAGCCCTAAAGGAACAAGAGCAGAATCTAGAAGTTAGCTGCTAGAGAAGAAAAGGAGAGCACAACCTATCCCAAGCTTAAATGTGTTTTGGCTTGAGCAAGATAAACTGTAACATCAGTCAGTGGTAGCACTGATTTGTCATGGGAATACTTTAAAGTAGTCTTTGTCAAGTTTTGTTGTAAAAAATTGGGAAACAAAATTTAATAATCCTTTTAGGTTTTACAATTACAAGCAATTCTGAAAACTTAAATAGAATTTAATTTCTGTTCACCAGGAACAGCATAATCATGGTCAAAGTTGGAACTTTGATATTTTAAAAACTTGTATCTTGCATACCATCTTAAAGTTATACTGTCAGTGTTTGCAAATGGTTAGAAGACCTGTTCTCGTTATTCCTCAGTATCCACACATATATGAGAGGTTGATAAAACTACTCAACCTGTTAAAGTACAGTAATTCATAAATAGTGTCTTTTTAATTGTCTTTGACAGAAATTGCTGTGACACAATACATAAAATAATAATGGTAGTAAAATTAATACCTCTATTTATATTTTTGCAATTGTGTTGAAGGATACAAATATCCAGCAGATATTTAATTTCTTGTTTTATCTCATTAAAGAGACAGTCCCAAAACAAACGAGTTTCAGATTAGTTTTACCAAAGCTATTTATCTAATTATGGCTTTCACTGCACTTGAATGAATGCCTCAAATCAATAGGTCTCTTAGGGTGCCAGGACATGCATTAATATTGGTGAGTCTCCCAGCTGAATAGCAGGACTGATGTTTCTTGGTTTTTTCCATTGAGATGTCAGTCCTCAGTTCATAGAGTGTACACATAAACTGAGTGTTTATCTGAAGGCCTGCTTAAGGGGTTTCATTTTTAAGTTGATAATTTACAATCCAGTGTGGCAATAAATATTTACATGATACTGGTAGAGGTTTTATTATTAAAAAAAAAAAACAAAAACAAAAAAAAGTGGCAATTATCTCAGAGGAAGCTAGCATAGATAAAAATGTATTGTAGTGGGCCAAGATGATGGTTCATCTAGTCCTATATCCATAAGTTTTAGGTTAATCTAACAGGTAACAGTTTTAGCCACAAATATAAAGCTTCTTGTGCTTTCAAGAGAGTGTGTGGGCAAATGCTATGTAGTCTGCCTCCCACATTGTTTGGGTTTTTTTCTACTTTCAAATAGTGAGACACTTTATACTCTGCAGTCTTGTATATACTGGGAGCTTGTTAATGGTAACCATTCTAGTTACAGCTTTTAATGTTACACATATACAAACCCAGTCTTTTAATGAATCTGGATAGTTATTTTGCCTTCAGACTCACCTTGGAACACAAATTTACAAGACTTGTCCGTGTGGTTTGGTGATAATGACTTTATAGGGGAAGGAAAACTATGTTTTAGTTTATTCTGTTGCTAATGAAACCATTTATTTTTTATCAGTTTTGAATATCCTATCTTTAATTTCAGTGACCCTACTGCTGTTCCTGTGTCAGGGAGCTTTTGGTCCTGATAGCTTTTTGTTCTTTTTTTTTACAGCTGTTTTTAAAGCAAACAATCCTGGTCTCTCTATATAACTCTTTCCATGTTGTAATAATTTTTGTTACCTAGTTTAGTTTTTCAGTGCCCCTTTGAACTTGTGATGGCTTGTGCTGAATGTAATATTCTAGATGAGACTGCACTGCTTTTTTATATAAATTTTGCAATTTCCTCCCTCTCCATCATGTAGGCTTTTCATCCTAACAATTTGCTACCTTTTTTTAGAGGTCCTGGTGGCAGTGATTAGTTCTTCACTGAGATGTTTTCACAGTCATTCAGGTTGCTTTCTTTAAGATTATTTTTTTTAAAAAGTTTTTTTAATTTAAAGTCATATAAATAGTCAGCATTTTTTTCCTTGCATGAGAATTACTTTGCATTTAATGTGCATAAACATAATTTAACATGGAATTATTTACTTGCTTACCTTGACTAGGTCCATCCAAAGATGTTTATAGACTTCTGATTGTGACTAACCAAAATCATATAAGCAAAATTTGCTTACCTTGATGCTGACATCACAAATATGTTTCATTAAACAGCATTCAGCCTAGGATACAATGTTGTGGCATTTTTACATTTTCCTTTTCTCAATGAAAACAACCTGTTTAATCCTGTTCTTGTCCTTCATTACTTTATTATTCCTTGATCAACTAAAATGTTTTGTCTGCACATGAAAGACTGCTTGATCTTCCTTTGAGGAGTTTTATGTGTTAGGGTGAATCCATCCTACCCTTGTTGAAGTTGGAGGTACAACTGTACAATGTTACTGTCTAGGTGGTCTCTGAATGTACAGGAAAACCAGATAATGCTACATCAGTCTTGGCCTTGTTACAACACACTGTGTGGAAGGCTTTTTCTTTCTTCTAAGGAATGTAAAAATATTCCTGACCAGTGAAGTTCCTATTTGGTGGGTGGACAAGTGTTTGGAATGCTCTCCACAGACTAGTAGCCAAGAACTTTTTCAAATACTCTTGTAGAGCTCTGCTCGGAGATTATCTCTTGGCTCTGATACTACCAGTATTTTCTTTAAAAACTCTAGTGATAGAGAACAAGTTGTTAAGAAGTAGCTACCTGTCCGATACATTATAGAAGAAAGAGAAGAGAGGGAAAGCTCATGTTTTATTCTTTTTTAAATTATTTTTCTTCTTGGGCAACTTTATAGCAAAACTGTTATTAGAAACACAACTATCTAACAGGTACATCAGCAAAGAACATTGCAGGCTATTCTTCTAAAGCTCTTCACTAAAAACAGAGACACAAAATGTCCCTGTAGTGAGTGATCTTTTGCATTTAAGCAGAAGGTGTAGCTAACAGAGTAACCCTGCTATTAAATCAAATTTGTAGTCTTATTAAAAACAATGCAAACTTACACTCTTTGAAAATCCATTTATTGTGCCTGTGGAAAAATACTTACTTCAGCTGTTTATTAATAGTAAAATATGGTACAAGAAAATCTGTGGCAGGATAGAGGGAGTGGATAAGGAAACATTGCATCTATCTGGTCTTTAAATAAAAATAATTCCAAAGAAGCTATCTAGAGACAATAATTTCTTTTTATAAACCTGAATTAAAAACTTCCCCCTGTCTCTGAAGAGTTAATGGTAAATTTTGTGAAACTTCCAAAACTGAAAACATGATTTTTTTTTTTTTTTTTTTTTTTGTTTGGTTTTTTTTTTGTTTTTTTTTTTTTGTTTGTTTGTTTTGTTTTTTTTTTTTGTTAAGGAAACAGACTGAATATTAATCCCTTGCTTTAGCAGTTCTTGGTGTTATCTGACTTTTAGAAAAAAAGCTAAATGCTGAAGATCTGTGAGTCATCTTATTTTCAGTCAGAGCCAACTGCATTTTCAGTATGTGTATGCTTGTCTCTTTATACTATGACTTTTTCCCTCCTAAGTTAGTCATTGTTATCTCTTGGCACAAGTGGAGAAGTTAAAAACATCAACAAGCATGAGGCATGCTAAAAACATGCAAACAAACCTCTCATGTAATCTTCCAAACCCTGGAGTGTTCCCATTCCTTTGTTGTTCATGAACTCATCTGATCTTTGATCATATCCTGATGGAGGGAGCAGGGAGGCAAATTCCAGGGCAAGGGTTTACTGACCAGGAAGAGTATCCTAGAGGCCCTCTTTGGTTAATTTCGGCTGGTGTGTCCAGTGTCCACAATATACATTATGGTAGTGCATAGAGAAAAAGCAGCATATAGATTAGATTAATTTGTGTTAATATTTTTCAGAAGCTTTGCTTTTTGAAGACGTTTCTATGTGTATCTATGTGCCAGAAAGATTTGTAAACTCCATTAAATTTTGCTACAGTACTTTTGGTGTTTGAGAAGTAACCAAATAGATGGTAATCCCAATGGCTTAGGCTTGTTTGGCTGAAGTTGGTGAAGTCCAGGTGCTTTTTGGTAGTGGTTCCACTGAGACAAGGACAGGTTTGAAGTCACCTCTAAAAAGCTGGTGTGAGAAAGGATGGAGCAGTGAACAAGGTAATTGGGATGAGTATCAACTGGTTCTTGAAGACAGTATATCTCAAAATGAAGGCCTCTTACAGAAAGTGAAAATTTGCCATTAGTTTGCTGTAGTGCCAGAGTTTGACCCATGACTTGGGTGCCCTTGCTGCAGAGTGAGCTTTTGAGATTGTCATGGTAAAGGGGTTGGAAGAGTCTGAACAGGTACTATGTACTTTGGTAGGGCATCCAAGCTGCCCCAGGCTTCTTTGGTGAATTGATGAGAGCAAACTGAGTGTCCCAGCAGACTGTTAAGATGTCACTAACAACTTGCATTTTGTTAGTGTTCATGGAAACACAGGTGGACCATCTCTGTTAGTCTCTGATAGATCAGTCATTGTGGTGGGGAATAATGCCTTACATTAATATTTTGGGTAATTTTGCTTCCCTGATTTCATTCTAAATTTGATAACAAATTGGCATTTTCCATGGGGACGTTGCTTGAACCAACTTCTCAAGACAACAGTTCCCCATCTCTCCCACCTCCCGATTTACATAGGTCCGACTTAAAATGATATTTATTAAAGGCTTTTAAATCTGAGTATGCTCTTAATCAGGATACAGTGGGCAAGTGGAAGGAGGAGAACAGTGTATTGAAGGGATTGATGTTGCAAGCATTGACTATGATGCAGAATATTAAATAAGAAAGTTAATTCTCTTTTCCCCTAGACCTGAAAAATTGCTCCCAGTCTTTACCACTGTCCTTTGATTCCCATGGAACAAAGCACTCCTTCAAGGACTTTGGAGTGAAGGCTCAATATGGTGAAGCAGAACAAGACAGCTCAGTTCTATGTTGTTGCTTTACATGGATAGATAAAGGAGGAGCCTGGAAGAGCCCTGAACAGCGGTGTGTGTTGTAGGTCAAGGAGCATGCAGCTTCAAGTAGTATATGGAATGTGTGAGCTGCTCCTTAGTCTGGTAATGAGAAGCTCCTCAAAGCATAGTTAGTTAGCACTGGTTGCCCTCAGGTGCTGGAAATGTGGCACCACAGAAAGGCAGTGATGTATGAGTCCTTTCCTCTGATTGTACTGTGGCATCAGCAGGCTGTTCTGCTGGCTCTTTGAGGTTGCTTTATTCAGGATACACTCGGTTATACTTTGGCTGTGAGTAATGCAGAGGCTATTCTACCGTTTTGTTGTATGCTCAGTTCATACACCTGATAAGCACACTTATGTTCACATTGTGTCCTTCTGCTTCTCAAGTGTTCTGGTGAGTGTTTCTTTAAAATTAGTTATAGTGCTACCACTACTGTCTTCAATGAGGAACAGTCCTGGGTTGTTATTTCAGATTCTGCAGGTGCAGGCTGTGGGTACTGCCTCATGTATGTTTTGAAACAGCCTTGAAAAGGTCATCCACGATTTTCAAGACAAAAGACTTCTGTTTCAAAGTAGAAGTTTATAATCAGTTGAGTAGGAAGGCTGCTTAATAGAGTTTCACTTGACTGCAAGAACTACAGTTAAAGCCGTAGCATGACCTTCTGGTACATATTTTTCTGAACCAAGTCTGGGGGATGTCTGGCCTGTTCCACAGAGAGAGATGTAATCCCAAAACAGTTCCTCTGGAGGAGTAATTTTCTTTACAGCCCTGATGTACAGAGATCTTGTTGAAATCTAAGAATATTCAACCTCTTTGTCAAGAGACACATCTTACACAGACATGTATATTTAACTTCATAATATACAAGTCACCTCAGATTCCTGCACTGCTGTCATACCGTGGACTTCTTTTTTCCGCTGCATACATGTTTTCATGCTAATTTAGTCTTTTTTTTTTTTCTTTTGCATGTTCATTTGAATATGGGAATAAAATTGATTATGATATAGACATCATATGGTGGGACTTCTGTTGGGATGAAAAACTCGATAATAGTTGCAAATGCAATTAAAGGTTAATTAATTCAGATAATTTAATTAGATGTAAAAAGTAGAAAAATTTTCTAATTATTTGACTCTCAAATTGTGAAGGTTTTTTTTTCTGTTTATGTAGTAGTATTTTTCTTGTAAAGAGAAAATGCGCCTTTTAAATTGTTGAAAGTCTTCATAAAGCATGTAAGAAATGAAACAAAGAGATAGGAACCTTATGCTTTAAATGCCAGGTCTAGTTTTGCTGGAGGGAAATTAATGACATCATGGGGGACACGAGACTGAAGTGGAACAAATTGAAGCAAGATTTGTTTGTTTGTTTCTTTATTTAGTTAGCCTGCCTAAAATATTTTTTCATTTATACTTTTTCATGAAAGGTTTAGTTCAAAACAATTTATTACATCCTTTTCCTATGAATTTGAGTGGGGTTATAATCTCAGAGGGTGTTAATCTTGCAGTAGTATCTTGTACAATTCTGTGCTTTTTTGTTTAAACTGAGTTTGGTTGACCATCTGAACATATTCTAAACTGAGGAGAGGTGCAAGGATCACCTCCGAAGGCAAATGCTGTCTTGAAAATAAATTAACTTTGCAGAGAACCCTAATAAGGACAGGTTCTATTAAAGGAATTTTCAAAAATCTCTTGTTGGACCAAGGCTCCACCCTTCAACACTGGGGGTAAAAATGAGCAAATTCCCTGGTACCAGCTGGAAAATCTCAAGAGGTAAAGAATGTAATTTATAGTATTTTGTTTTGAATTTATCATACTAAGTAAAATTTGTATCTGTCAGCTACTTGGCACTTGAGCATTTTTACTGTGTCAAAAAGCATTTACAAGACTCATGTATGTCTTGCATATGTATTTTCTGATTCTGTGACTTATCAGTTGAGTGAAAGCTAAATTTGCCTAAGCTGCTTTTAGTGGTTATTCATAAATGCTATACTCTTCTTCAGGTTCTAATCCTATTCCGTATCTGATGGTTATTGTGTGCTACTTCCCATGTTACTCTATGTGCTAAGCAGTCAGGATTGAATGATAGTTGTGCAGTGGTTCCTGGTACACCCACAGAGACTTTTGAACTGCATTGTTTTACAGGTCACTCCCTATCTCAGAGATAACAAACCCCCTTTTGGAGATGGAGTGCACTTGAATTTTCATTTGTTCCTGCTTCATTGGCCAGACTAAAGGCTTGTGAGCACAAAAAAGATGTTATCAGAGTTAAGTGCAATCCCACTCTGCAGCTCCTTTGAAGGTGCTGGTAGCAGAGCTCCAAGTCATACTGAGGCTCTGCTGAGAGCAGGTGAGAAGTTCCTGGATCTTCAATTGCTTGTTAGATCCAGGGGAAAACTGTTTTCTTTCTTTGCTTATTAAGTGCTTTTTCAGCTCTCTCTACAGTGAGGCCTTGACTGCTTCATGAAAGTGAAATAGCTAAGCTTTAATAGTTTTTGTACAAAAAAGTACATTACTGCTGTTTTTCTGGAAGTGGTTAAGAACTCCCACTCTCCAGTCCACAGTAGGTTGGCACTGCCTTGTGCCAAGAGCTACTGTCAGTGAAATTAATATTGTTCCCAAGAGGTCGCGTAACAGAGTGCTGCCAATACAAACCACCGTGCTGCCGATTCTCAATCTGTTAAGGCTGAAATGCAGACTTCTTTAACCAGAGCTTGTTCATCCACCCTGGAGGCTGCTCCCCTCTCTGAAAACCTTGGAAGCAAGAAAAGCAGATGTTGGCAGTTTTGCTTAATATTTGTTGCATTTTAAATGTCCTGTAGTTATTTGAACTTAGAATGGGGCTACCTTAGAATGGGTACACAGCAGAGAGCTGAGATCTAACCCTTAGCTGAGAGCTGATCTTTACCAGTTGGTCTCAAGGTGGTTTAAGTGAGTGCCCATGGTCATTGCCATTGCATGAGAAAGGAAATGACTTGCTGAAGGTTGGACCATGCTATGTTCAGGAATAAAGCTGAGGTATACTGAACAGTCTGGTGCTTTTTGCAGTAGGTTACTTGGTCTCTGGGAAATCAGGAAATCAGTTTCTGAGAAACAAAGAGGAAAGAATTTCAATGTCTTGTACCAGACAGGAATAATTGTGCTTTACTACTAGGAATAAGATTTGGGAAATTACTGGGTGACCTACCTTTTGTGCAGGCAGTTGTAAACTTGGCACTCACTAGGAGCAGGGACAATAAATAACAGGGGTATTAAAAACATACCTTTGTGCACTTCTAAAGCAATTCATGGACTATTTGTGTGCAACCTGTTGTCAGAAAGATAGGTATTTTTTCAAATATCAACTAAACTGATGCACTTCATTGTGATGTATTTTCATAAATCATAAAGCACTAATTTTGACTTTTTTTTTTTTTACATGAAACATTAAACAGACTAGTTATTGAAAACTATAAAACTGGTTCTTTGGTTGCAAATTGCTTCTGAATGAATTAAGTTATTAATGGATTTTATTACTTAATAATATATGCACTAAATATTGACATTTTTAGCTATTTATTAGCATTGTTCACAGCTGATTTGCTAAATATTTGCTCATATTTGAGCTTTTTTTCTTGCATCTGTGTTCACTGAAATAGTTGTAGCAATATTGGATATTTTCCCCTCCTGCTGCTTGTTAGAGTTCTTGCAGCAGAAGTGAGCATCTTTACAGTTGAGTTATGGGGGTGATTCAGAAGAAGGTCCCTGTGCTGGGGAAAACCAAGTACCAAACCTATACCTGAACCTGCTGGTTTTGCCTGACACCAGAGAGGAAGCATTTGAACCTACTTCTACATGTTGGGTGGTTGGTAGTGACAGATGAGATGAATTACCTAATTGATTATCTACTTTAAGATTTTTATTATATTTGATCTCTGACAAATGTGGATTGCTGAAGGCCAAGTTCTGGCACCACTATCTGCAGTAATGTTGACTGCTGAGGTACATCAGGTCACCAGCAAATGAGACCTAGCACTTTGAGATTTTTATGGGAAGAGGTTTTGGTGGAAAGCTAACATGAAAATATGTGATTTTAAGAGCCTTTTTTAAATGTGGTTCTGGTTGCCCTGAAGCTTTACAGACTTTGTTTTCCATGTAGCTGATTGGAGGAGCAGAATCAAATTGTGTCTGAGTGTGATGGAGCAGAAAAGAATTATAGAATGCTTTGGGTTCTGAGGGACCTCCCAGAGATTGTTTGATCTATTCCCTGGTCTGTGAAGGCGAAACTTAAAAGCCAGAGCAATGGTGCAGGACCTTGTCTGGTGAAGTTGTGAAAACTCCAGGAAGAAGATTTTACAGCCTGAGCATTTATTCTTGTGTTTGACACATAATTTCCTCATGAAGTTTATTTTTACTAATGCATGCTTTTGAGTTTTGAGTCAGGATGCCTTGCCTTTGCCAAGTTGATATGCTGTGCTGGTTTTTTTGTTTGTTTGTTTCTTTGTTTTTGGTTTTGTTTGGTTGTTGTTTTTTTTTTTATTTGAAAAAGAGAAGGTGTTCTGCTGGCGACACAAGAAATATGTCAACAGAGGTACTTTGAAAAGTGTTTAAGTATGCAGACAATCTGTGTTTTTCTACTCCTGATCTCTCTTTTAACTGTTTTGTTGATGTCTCCATTTAGATTTATCTGAAAAGAAATGGTAACATGTCACTGGGAACACTTTTTTTTTTTTAATTGCAGTGTGATATATCCAATGCTCATTCTTTTGAAAACTACAAATAATGTGCTATTAAATTCAAACTTGCATTGTTAGAAGTATTAAGCATTACATAAAATTTTAATAATCGCTAAGAAACCTGACCCATCTACTCTTGTGTGCTGCCTTTCAGATTGAAACCAAACCACATGCTGGTGGCCAGGAACACAACGGTAGATTACAAAAACCATCTTCTGTATTTATTAGATGCTGAATTTTTAAAGATAAATGAATACAGCAATATTGCTAAATGTTTATGGTGACAGTCTGTACAGTGCCTATTTTGTAGTGAAGAAAAGGGAGGATGCTACCTTCCTGTGAAATGTCACTGGCAGCCAGGAAGAGTGAAATGCATTGGGAAGCTTTTAAGGTAGCATTAGGAAAGGTATGTCTGAAACGGCAAACCAGAGCACACATGCTGCAATAAATTCGGTTAACAAAGGAACATGAATAGACAATTAAGTGTACTCTACATATTTTGACATTATATAAAACATGATAAAAAGCAGTAAGATCCTGATTCTTTCCTATTTTTGTATTTAATGAACTCTTATTGAATACATTATATTAGCATATGAGTTGAAAATGGCCGTTATCTTTTTATAAGAAAGAGAAGAGAAAACTTGTTTAAACTCTGTTTCTGTATTGTAAACTGTATCTGTAGCCTGTGTAGTCTACAGTTGAGCTATGGAGTTAAATGAAATGGGAATCCTATTTTGCTTAAGCTGATGGACTTACATGAACATGGAGTTGGAGGTGAAGTTCCCCATTACTGATGCCATTGAATTTTGTATTACCACTTTTTCTGAGCATAGTTAACTTTCTTTTCATGTTGACAGAGCAGAGGCACTGTTCTGTCAACATAGAAAGGATTTATTAGGCATGTTTTATGCCATCATTCCTTGGATAGTTTTGGTTCAGCACAAACAAGTGCTTCCTCTGAGCACAGCTGTCCCTTCCTGCCTCCCTCCGCATCCCACTGCTTTCGCCTGTGCCCCTGTTGCTTGCATTGCTGGATTGTGTTTGCATGGCTCCCCAGTGACCTAGAGGAGGGAAATAATCTGGGTTAGAATGAAACATTATTTAATGAGCCATTTAGAAGTAATTGGTCCTTCAGCTTTGTCCATGGGTCAGTTTATGGACACGTGAGGAAGCACAAAGGAGAAGAGCAGTGGGAATGGGAAGTTGAAGCAGGACATGTAGAGAGGACATGACCTGCTTGTTAGCAGCCTCATTTTATGGTACTTTAATCTGATCATAGGAACTCATCATTAGCAGGAGAAGTCTCCTTTTTTTAGTAACATAAAGTTTTTAACCTAGGTATCTCCTGCTACTGGTTTACCACTCCTCCCTTTCTCTCAATTTCAATATGTGTCAGGGTTTTGCAGCTTTATTTGGGGCACAGAATAAAGGCAGAAGAGCTGTGGGCCTGTGTTGGTGCCTTCCTGAAGCTGGATTTATCCTGGGCTTTTCTCCATGGTAGGACTGAGTAAGAAGGAAGAGAGAAACCAGCTAGCCCTGCCATATTGTCTTCTGTGATATTCTTTTCTATTCTTTCTTTCAGACACTGCAAATAACTTTTGCTCTTAGACACTAAATTACGCTTCTTGCTATCTGGTTTATGCCAGATTAATTAAAAAAGGAGTTTTGTTTGAAGCATGAACACATTCAGCGATATTTAGTTTGCTAGGCAGGGAAAATAGAGAAATGTTTCTAAATGCATAGTTCTCCTGACTGTTGCTGTCTCAGAAATAAATCTTTAAATATAAAGACCACTCTTTGTCTTTATAGAGAGAAAGTCCATTTTCTTCTCATATCCCCTTCTCTTTGGGGAGAAATGAGAATGAACCATGAGTTGTGGATTTCCCCTTTGTGAAATAACTTACTTTGTAAGTTCTTTTTATGCAGAAAATGGATGAGAATACACTCCTTAGTCTTCTTTTATTAATTACCCATTTGGGTTTCTCCAGAGAGCTTTGCAGGCTCATCTGGGAACCCTACATTGCAAGCTCTGCTGAATTCAGATTTCTCTTTTTACAGTTTTTTGACCTTTTTATGCTACACATAAGTATATGAAGTTTAAGGTGATTAGAAGAAGATCTTTCCTTTATAAAGAAGATCCTTTATAAAAGGTTTTGTATTTAATCTTAAATAAATATTAATGGAGAAAACTGTTTCATTGGTTGGTCTTCATTACTCCTGAATTCTGACAGGGGGTTTCAAGAGGAGCAATAGGGGAAGGTTGTTTGTTATGAATATTATTTGGCAAAAAGTCAGGCATATTCTATGGTTTCATATGAATGATATCTGCTGAAAGTCAGTTAGCTTCCCAACCAACTCTGCTTGCTGTGCCTTAGCAACAAGAAAAAGTCTGTTGCCACATGGAAACAGATTGGGATTCACGACAACACTCCCTATATTCAGCCACCCTCGAACAATGGTAGCATTTCATCTACTAAATACAACACCCATGTCTTATTTTTGTGTAAAACACCTATAATTTAGACAGCAGCAAGTGATGTCAAATGCAAAAAATTCAAAAGGTGGCAAAGTGATAAGTAATATTGTTCAGTATTTTTTTCTCCCTTCCCCCACTCCTTCCCTGGCATGAGTAAACAATGGGAATAAACAAGCATTTACACCTGCAGAAATTGCTGCCTTCTTGTGTTGCAGGTTGAGGAGGGCATGCCAGGCAGGTACAGCCCAGCTTTGTTTTAGGATTCGCGTTCAGATCAGGGGTGGAGCAAAACTCTGTAATTATTATAACTGCTTTCTTTTAGCAACTCCAGCAAATCTTTTTGATGGAAAAACCCCACAGGGTTCTATCAGTTGTAACTGTAGCAGTGGTTTCTGTTGCTATTATGGCATTATCATTGTCATGGTTCATAATAAAAGAAAGAAATCTGGTTAGAACAAAAATAATTACTTCTTGATTTGTGTGTGGAGTGGAAGAGAAGCCTGAGGGAAATTGCATAAAAGCCCCTGCTGGATTTTTTAAATTTTTCCTGAACCACTGTATTGTTAGGGCTGAATGATCAGTAGAGAGAAAAGCACAAACAGATGATTGTTTTTGAGAGTGAATTTGGATTCAGCTTTGTGATCCTTTTCCATACACCGTCATGGTTGGAATGTAAGAAGTTTCCATCGTGAATACTTGTGAAAGTATATTTTAGGCTTAGATGTTTAAATACTTGCTGGATATGTGTCTGAATATATGATTTCCTTTGTGGTCACATTAACCAATTTAGGATTTGGATGTTGAGTAGTTGCAGAAATCCCCCTGTCAGGGAATAGAAATGATCTCATTACCAGGTAGTCTGCGCTACACCATGTGCATTACAAAATGAGATGATTTTTTTTTTATTCAGGCTGTTTGTATTTAGGGAATAAAAACACCAGAGCATTTGCTAAATTTTAACTATACTGAGTAATTTAGTTTGAAATGCACAAGTGCTACACTGAATTCTTTAGGGACCTAGGGATAGCTCCCTAAATCTATGGACAATTGTTTTCTTATATTTGTATGTAACAAAAATGTTCCTAGAACTGCTCAGCAGTGTGGAGTTGATTATGGGATGTTTGCAAATTAAGCCCTGATCAAGAGGGCAAATAATGAGTGTGTTCTAAACTGAAAACAGGTAAAGTTTGTTTGCACATTGCAAACTCCTAAGCATAGAATATTGTGATCCTATTTTGGAAACACAACCATTTAACCTAGATATTTGAAAAAGTGGAGTGGAAGCTTGAACAATTTACTGCGGAAGAAGAGCCATAATTCTGCCTTTTTAAATTTCTTTTAGTTTTAATAGAAATCGCATTGTAAAATATTTAGGAAAAGGAATAGTCTTGATTAATTAAAAAAAAAAAACCTATTTACCTATTTTAGTCAAAGTTTTTTTCTTGCTAACCACACACAAATATCAAAAACTCTTACAAGAAAGGTAAAATGTTGCCATTCTGTGTTTGAAATTATTTTCCTGTCGTTTCTGCAGCCTCTTCTGAAGTGTTACAGCATGACTTTCAGTGTAGACAGGTTGCTGGCTGCTACCACTGTACTAAGTCCCAGCTGAGGAGAGCACTTGAACTGGAACTGCAAGCACTCTTGCTTTGTTTTTTTCTGAGCATGATGGTGATTAAATTGCTAGCAGATGTATGGAGCATTGCTGATGCTACTGCGACTGCAGTGCTGGCAGTGGCAGAAATATCAGCAGTTGTTTGAACAGCTTGGGCAGGAGGCGAAGCATGAGCGACTTGTAGGCAAGTCATTCTCCTGATTTGAGATGAGGCCAAAGCAAAATCCCAGATCTAAAAATGAGGAGAAAATTCAAATGTATCTCCAAAAAGTATGACTAAAATATGCTCTATAGTACCGTTAGCCCTTGACTAGAACGTTAACCAGGTTGTAGTAAATACAGAGGGAGTTGATATAGTAGAGCCAGTTCAATACTCTCCTGAGTAAAGAACTAAGCATCTTACAGTAAGATGCAGCTTGTTCTTTTCAATGGAGACTAAAATGTTCTTCATTTGTATATTTTACTTGTTGTGTAGTATGTCTTGGGGGGATTTCTTTCCAAACCTTTCAAAAATCAGTTTGTGCTCACAAATCAAAGTATTGTCATCAATATCTTAGCTTTAAATAATGTCAGAAGTTTTCAACTTGTTTAAAAATAACTATCCAGTTGAAGCAATACCAATCTAAACTGAGGTATAGACCTTGCATAGTAGTATCAGTCATTGAATTAGCCTGTGTTTTTAAAAATCTAGCTGGAATATTCAATTCTTTGGCTGCTAATTCTGTGGTCACATGTATTGTAAAGAAGTGTTTTCTTCTGGTTTTAATTGTTTGCTGATCACTTTATTTTAATCCTCTCATTTTTTTCACACCATTGCTGTACTCCCTCTGCTTACTACTGTAAACAACTTTATAATTTTCCCCAGTTTCAGATTAAATTCTGTGGTGTATTCAGATTTGGAGCCTAGCAGTCCTATCCCAAAACCTTCTCCTGGGCATCTTGTCCCTGTTGTCCTCTCCTGCATATATAAGTAATGTTCCCAAGCTAGGATGATGCCATCCCTGGGCCATGTTCATAGCTCAGGCTCCTGATTGTCCAGCCCAAGGCACCAGCTCCCCGTCTCCTCCTGCATCTGCAGCATGGAAGCTGAAGCACCCATGCACACCTATTCATGGACACCAAGTGCTCTGGATCTCTTCCACATATTATCTTGTGCCGAGACCACACATACTGCCATGTGGTTTGGCAAAGTTCTCCTCAAGCTGGTGAAGAGGCACAGAGGGATGCCAGGGCAGCCATAGCCAGAAAGTAGCACTTGGCATGGGCAGTCATAACTGTTCCAAGGTAGTTTTTGTGAGGAATGAGTTGTTTGACTGATGACTAATTTCTTTTTTTTTTTTTTTAAAAAGCACATTTTGGCTCATTCTAAGAGTTATTTGCAAATGTATTTTGAATCAGTGTGTGTGTCACAATAATTTGGGAAGAGCAGCCTGTATTTATCAGATACCTTCAGGGAGGAATGGTGCTTCCCCCACACAGTCACCCAAAGGCTGAGGTTTTCAAAAAAAGCCTGGACCTCTAATCCACTACCTCTTCCTCTCTCTTAAAAGAGAATCTCCAGTTTGTTCCCAAAAGCCAAAGTAGAGCTGCTGAACAGAGGTGGACTCAATAGCTAAATATTTATTGAGACAAGCTTAAAAAAAAAAAAAAAAAAAAAAAAAAAAAAGAGAAAAAAAAAATTTTTTAAAAAAAAAAAAAAAAAAAAAAAAAAAAAAAAAAAAAAGAGAGAGAAAAAAAAAAGGAGAAAAGGGTCTCTATTACGGTGGATAGGACATAAACCCCTAAAATTTGATCTCAATTTCAGCCTTGCTGCAGTAAGCTTTCAACAGACTGCACTAGTATCAACAGGAAAGATAATTTTTTCTGTTCCAGAAAACCACTTCCACTTTTATTTTCTCCTAATTAGGTTCTATTTTCTTATGTTTGTAGAAATTTTGAATGTTTAGGTCCCTGCATGACAGGCTAAACGTACTAGACCTTGCTTCCACTAGGCATGCATTTTCCTTTTTGCCTTCTTTCCAAGAGAAAATTCCTGTTCAGCCAGGCTGGCCTTCTGCCCAGCCTGCTTGACTTCTGACATTTGGAAATTGCCTGCTTCTGTCCCCTTAGGGGGTGATGTTTGAAAAGTGACCAGCACTGACAGACCGAGGCACCTGCAGAAGCATTTTGCCAGGAAACCTTACTTACCAATTCCCTGAGCAGCCTGAAGCCTGCTTTCCTCAAGTCCAGAGCTGAGATGTTGCTGGCACTCTTCCTCCTGTCAACAGAGATTTTAAACTTGATGGCTTCGTGGTCACTGTGGCCAAGACGGCCCCCAATCTCCACTTCTCTCATGAGATCCACTCTGTTGACAAGCAGCAGATCAAGGAGGGCATCTTTCTGAGTCAGATCCCTTAGAACCTGTTCCATAAAGTCATCCAGGTTTTTTAGAAATCTTCTGATCCAGGTTGTCCATTAATTTCTGGCGAGTTGAAGTCCCCCATAAGGACAAGGGTAGTTATGTTGGAGGTGTCTCTTTGTTTCTCAGAGAATAATTTGGCAGCATCATCATCCTGGCCAGGAAGTCTACAGCAGACTCTCATGATGACATCAACATTATTTGTTTGGCTCTTGATTCTTACCCAGAGGCTCCCAAACTGTTCCTTTGCCAGATGTGAGCTCCATTCATTCTAACCCTTTTGTTACATACTATACCACCCTTCCCACCTCTTCTGCCCTAGTTATCCCTCCTGGAGAGCTTGTAGCCATTCAACAAGGCACTCCAGCCACAGGACTCATCCCACCAGGCTTCACTAATGCCAGTGATGTCAAAACTCTGGGACTGGGCACAAGCTCCGAGCTCCTCTTGTTTGTTCCTTGTGCTGCGTGCATTGGTGTAGAAACATTTCAGGTGCGGTACATTGTAGCCAATACCTCTTATAAAACGTTTTGCATAAGTCTAGGTAGATGACATCAGTCACTCTTCTTTTATTCATCACTACTGTAACCACACTGTAGAAGGCAACCAGATTTGTCCATTTTGCTGAGCTCCATCTTATGCCATCATCGAGGCTCAGCTGTTCTGCATCAGTGCCAGCTTGGGAAGGGAGCAGGAAGGGGGGAAATCAATGTATAAGATTTGACTGTGCTGCTGCAGTGAGTGAGGCTTGTTGAATGAAAGACCTGGACAGAAACCAAGTGAAGTGGTGGTATGTAGGGCTGCTGCAGAACCACAGTGTTAATGACATGCTGGCTTAGGATGAGTAAGTGAGATCTGAGGCAATGTTGCATTCTTACTGCATCTTTGTTGGGTATGGGAGCAGAGAATTAAGCTTGTATTTTATTGTATTTCCATATGGAGCTACTGTTATGCATGGAACTACACTACGCATTTGGGATGAGCATGGAAGAGTAAACAGCATTAGATGCTTCTGTGTTCCTTCAGCCTTTCCTTTCTGAAAGTACAGTAACAAGAATACAGGGAGAAAAAAGCAGGTGGCGTTACTGAAATATGGATTCTGTAATTCTTGCAGGGTGTGAAGTATGGGGCTTTTTTTTTTATGATTGCAATATACCAAGTGAGAATTGAATCCTTCTCAAAGTGAGGAATTAATTATACTGCTTACAGGTTGGAATAATGTGAGAGAGCAGCAAACGATCTTCCTGTTGTGATGGGAGTGCACCTGCACAACAACTTCTGTTCCACTTCCAGGATTATTTTAGGCAATGTTTATTTATGTCATATGTGGCTTGTAGTAAGATTGAAATTGCAAGTAAGTATCAGCATAGGCAATATCTTATGTTTTAACAGTGACAAGATATGGGGTTATTATTCTGAGTAAAGGTTGGATAACCTCATTGTCATGGAGATGTTTATCCTGTCTCTGCCTTCCAAAGTTCTGGTTTACTGTTAATTTTATTACTTTAAATCCCAATCTTTAGTGATCAGTTGTAAGGTTTTGGCATTTGCATTTTCCTACTCTGAAGACGTACTTGTAATTCTGTCTCCTCAAATATGAAATATCTCTATTTTCACTGAGTGATTGGTTATTCTTGTGTTATGTAAAGCAGAGCACAGAAAGCCTGTCTTTGCTGTGTCATTTTGATATTTTGTATAATTGTATTATGTCTCTTGTAATCTCTCCTTTGTGAGGTAAATAGACACAGTCTTTTCTGTCTCTTCTCACATTAAAATTTATCCAAATCCTTTATTATTCATACTACTATTATTGTCTGACTCCCCCCTGACATTGGAGTGTTCATTTTTTGACATGCTGTTACCAGTGCAACATGTGGCACAGAGATAACACTGATCTACATTAGTTATCTCCCTGCTGATCACCCTTTTATTTGTCATTTATCCGAAGTTCATGTAACTGCAGTTGAGAATTTAATTTAGAAGGGTGGTCTTCCTTGAGAAGTGTTCTGTGACCCTGAAGTGTCTTTATTGAATTGATAAAGTTTGCTTTAAGAGTATGTGTAATTAGATTTTCTCCCTCTAATACATGCTGTTTTCAATGTTGAATGCATTATGATTCTGTCTTTTCACACAGCATTTTCAGGTCTATCTTGAGGTTCTTCACTGTCATTTCTGGTCTTTCCTGACACAAATAGTTGTGTGTTGTCTACAGACTTTTGCTGCCTCATTGCTCATCTTTTCTAGATCAATAACAAATGTAATAAACAACACAGAACTGAGTTTACCAAACCTTTTTCCTGTTGTGAAAATATTATTATTATTTGGACATGTCAGTTAGACTACTCAGATGATTTGAAAAATCCTTTTTTATTTACAATTAAATAACTAAAAGACTAGATTGCTACTACTTTTTTTTTCCCCCCATACAAAATCCAGAACAAAACTAAAGGTCTGCCAAATTATCTTACAGGCCCTGTCCAGAAGAATTTCAAATCCCTATTTGGAAACTCCTTCAAATAAGGTACTTTCTAATTCCATTTCAAGAAACAACATATTAGGAATGTTTTTGCTTTGGTTCAACCTCTTAATCATAGCTTTGAAGGCACTTGTGAATGTGACCTGCAGTTAAATCCAGTTAAGAAGTTATCTTTCTGTTTATGTGTGTATTACAAATCACGTTCTTCTGAGTCTGCAAACTAAATTGTTGTGATTTCCAATGTGCACTTGCTTCCCTGTCATTTAAATGATTGCCACTGTTTACCTTGCTTCAACAATATTTGAGAACTTAATTTTTTCATGTAACAAGACTTTACCGTCTCAGGACTTCATATGGCTTGAAACATTCTTAAGCATTGGAAACAAAGAGAAAGATGAAATCAGACAGAATTGTTTTCTTTTCAAGTTAGTTATTTGTGTTACTGTATGCTTTGCTGGAATGTGAATATCACAATAAAAGCCCAAGGTAAATTCATCTGTAAGGAGTGGTATGCAGAGACCAGGTGGAACATGTTTTTTTTGAAGATTGAATTGGGTCCTATTTTGACAGACACATAGGCAGCCTTGAGGTGTAAGGTAGAAATCAGGTGTGTGGGAAGTCAAAAGTGTGTCCATTTTGAAAGACCACATCTTCCTGGCAGTGCATGGATGAACTCATCTGTAGCTATCATAGGAAATCTATATAGGTCTGAACAAAAAGAAAAGTCTATGAAATGCTCTCTCAGTGTGTATTGGGCTTCTGTTAAATTATTTAGCTCAAATATATATGAAATTATGGGGTTTAAAACTGCATTTATGTGATTTTGCAATAGTTAATATAGTCTCTTTGCTTTGCTAGAATAACATGTTTTCATCTGAACTTGTCTGTTGTTCAAGCATAAAGCTGATGGTTAGTAAAACCTTTGCTTTTCTAAGGCAACAAATCTAAAAGCAGTCCAGCATCTGCAACCCTTGATACACCTGGGAATGGCAGAAGTTGGGGTGCATTTCCGATGAGACACTGACTGCTTGTCACTAAGACGGGGAGAAGGCATCTCTGGGAGGGAGGGAGCAGATGGTGGCAAGGCAATTTACTACAGCAGGAAGAAATCCCTGTTTGTCACAGTTTTCAATTTCTCTTTTCATTCAGATTTATGGAGAAAGTTCTTCCTGTGCTGGGAGAGCTCTCAGGAATATTTTTACTCTTCAAGCATCTGACCTGATTAAAGACAGGGTGTACCTTACTGGCATTTGCAGGTAACTGAGAATCCTTTATTTTAATCAACTTTATGGGTTTTATTTGCGTTTATCTATGCCCTGAATTGAGAGGAGAGTAAATTCTGAGTGTGAAATTTTCTGTATGTTACTAAGAATTGAAACTATTTTCTCTAAAATATTGTTCAAAGTCTCATGTATCTTAATATCTTTTCTTATGTTACAGTGTCTGCTGTTGGAAAGCAACCATGGCCTGATTGTATATCCATTAATTCAATAGCATATTATTTCATACACAATAGTATTTGTCAGTTATTTTGTTGAAAGGAAAATATATTAAATTCAGCCCTGTTACAAAAGAGATTAATTGGATTCCTAAGATTTAGTGACGTGGTGATTTTGGCATGTAATTTATGGAATATTTTTGTAATGAAATTATTTTCCATTTATGTTGCATTGCAGCATAAATGTTTCCTTCTATTTTCAATTACACCAAAACGTGCAGATCTCTATTATAGCACCATTCATTCAGAACTGTATTTAAGAAAAATCCACTACTTTTTTTTTTTTTTAATTATTTAAATATATATGCTTACCAATAGTATGAAAGATTAGGTACATCCTAGAAAAGTACTCAAGGTCTTACACATATTGTGTAGCTGTATTGCTTATGCCTATGCTCAGAAAGGAAATAAAATCCTGATGCTAAAAGTTTAATTTTATTTAGCTCTTATGCATCTTTGGATGACTGTATGCAGCAAAAATTGATAAAAATATTGCATATTGCAAAGTGTGCTATGTGAATTAGGTATGTAGGGGAATTCGCTATCTGAGTTCCCTCACTGTAGTTAGGAGTATCCCTGATACTTGCCAGAGTAATTTCTTCACTTAAAATGAATAGGACTACAGCAATTATCAATTGAGACAAAAGGTTAGCTCTGCTGAACAACAACATTCATTCTTATTAGCTTTAAAAAATAGCCTTTTATGATACAGAAGGGCAATGAGGCTGGTGAAGGCACTGGAGTACAAGTCCTGTGAGGAGTGGCTGAGGGAGCTGGGGTTGTACAGCCTGGAGAAGAGGAGGCTCAGGGAGACCTTACTGATCTCTACAACCACCTAGAAGGAGGTTGTAGTGAAGAGAGGGTCAGTCTCTTCTCCCAGGTAACAAGCAGTAGGACAAGATGGCACGATCTTAAGCTGCACCCGGGGAGGTCAAGGTTGGATATTGGAAAGAAGTTCTTTACAGAAAGAGTGATAGGGCATTGGAATGGGCTGCCCAGGAAGGTCATTGAGTCACCGTCCCTGGAGGTATTTAAGAAGAGACTGGATGTGGCACTTGGTGGCATGGTCTAGTAGGCAGGATGGTGTTAGATCAAAGGTTGGACTTGATAATCTCAGAGGTATTTTCCAACTTAGTTGATTCTATGATTTTATAAAAGAACATTTTAACACTACTGTAGTGTAAGAAGTGATGTTTTGCTTATTTTCAGGAGAAGCTGTGTTGGATCAGAACTGGTTGATTGGCTTTTGGAGCAGTGCCCTTTTGTTAAGAGCAGATCTACAGCAGTTGGAGTATGGCAGCTCCTTCTGGATATGGGCATTATATTATCAGGTCAGTCTTGACAGTACTTCTAGCATGAGGAAGGCTGTCTATTTCTTCTGCATAGCACAAGGCTTGTGGTTTTGATAGGAGGAGGGAAAGAAAAGAAAAGCACAAGTTGATCCAATTTTCTTGCCAGTGCTTTATTTTACTGTCTTTTTGATAGGCTTATCTCTGTGACCTTTCATTTCATAAACACCAAATATTAATCCCTTCTTTTCTGCAATTTCCTTACTTTTGCATTTGCAAATGTGACTACCTATTTCCAAATTGCAGATGTGCAGTGTGTGTCTTTTCCAGACCTTTTTTTTTTTTTTTTTAATCCCCTTCAAGCTATTTTATGTTTTTTCACAAGGCAGTAGTTGTTTAGTTACTGCAGATCATGGTTTCACAAGATTAATTCTCTAGCTCTTAGTGACTTTCCTATTTTCCATAATTTTGGATTACAATGGATTGAGAGAGGATTCAGATCCTTGAGATAGTGGTGAGGCCAGGTTCTACCCTGTTGTCCCCACCTTCCCTACCAGACTGAGGGATTTGGTCCAACTAACATGGTTGGTGATAACTACACTGGTATCCAACTTCTGGAAATCTGCTGATTACTTTGAAGCTGGGACTACTTAGGGAGCTCAACTCCGATCATAAACCACCCTGGGGTCTGTGCTAGGCATTAACCTCTTTCTTGTGGAAAGGTGAGGTGTTATGGAAGATTTCTGCATGTGTATACTGACAGTGTACTTAACGGTTCAGCTACACTGACAGTATGTTCGATCATGCAGCCTCAACAAGGGCTGAATGACTCACAGCAGGAACTTATGCTTTTGCCTTTGGACTCTGTCCTTCATTCCCCATTCAGTCCCAATTTTTTCAGGTAAGACAACTGTTGCATCATCTTACCCAGTTCTAGTCTACAAATTCAGTAGCCCTTAATTCTAGGAGAAACTGGGATACTGATAGTCTACACCTGCATTATTGAACTTTTTTTACTCATGCTTGACCATTAGGGAGAACAGTTTGGAAACAAATCAAGACTCAGAAGTCTAATATGAGGATGGTTTTTATCCCCTAATTCCAAACAGATTCTAAAATTGATGAAATAGTCAACAGTTTAAATGCTTGAATTTCAGGAACTTGTTGATCTTCAAATTGAGGTTTTGGAGTTGTCCTGTTTGGATGTACTGACTTAATATGAGAGAGCAGGATTGTTTCTACACTGAATTTTCGATCCTTTTGACCCATGTTGTGGTGCAACTCAGCATTAAAGTCAAGTGCAATATAGAATGTGGTGTGGACACAGAATCTTTACATGGTGAAGGTTTCAAGGGTATCTAATGTTATTTTTCTAACAGTGGACAGGCAACTCTATTTTCAAGACACTCATGCTTTCTACCAGTTCTCAGCGGATGAATGTAACTACCTTTTCTGTGAATTTGAGAAAGAGGAAGAATGGAAGAATGGAGTAAAGCTTCTGCTTCAACTACTGCCATTGTCTACCCCCAGGATTGACATATGTAACCTGTAAGTGTGCATATACAGTTGTTTGCAGCTTTTGCTGACTGTTTTATAAGTGTCTGGCCTTACATGGACACAGTTTACCCCCAAATCACCTTGCAAATAAGCCAGCTTTAAAACATTTAAAATCAACCTCAGCAAGGGGGTTGACAGATTTTGCAGAGATGTGCTTTTCATCTGAGATTAGTTTGGGTAGATAAATGAAAACCCTTGACTTGGTGTTTTTGACATCTTATAGTTCTTAGGCACTAACCTTCTGCCTCTAGCTTGCTGTATTACCTGGGCACATGACTTTTTTTGTCTCCTGTTACGTTTGGAAGTATGGCTTGAATTTCGCAGTAAACATGCTGTGGAACTGTTTGACTAGCAGATCAGATGCTCCTGTGATGTGTCAGGATCAGCTTTCAGAAGGATAGAGTAGGTGGATGGAAATGCAGTAGCTTCAGTAATTTGCTTTTAGTTTTCTAGCATGTTTGTGAGAGCTCAATAGTCTCACATTATTTTTCCTTTTCCAGAATATGCCTTTAAAGATTTTTGCTTCCTATATGTCTCCTCTTTCATGTGACTATAGGATGTTATCATACTCTTCATGTTGATATGATTGTGCTCTAATGCTGCCTATTCAGAGCAGCTACAAGGAAATCATAGCTCTTTCTGCCACAGGAAAAGGCCAAAATAAGGAAAAGGGTGTTAGTGAGGGCTCTGGAGGCTCATGACACTTTATACCTGAGCAAATCTTCAGGAACAAGCCTGGATAGACAAGCTGGGTTAAATTCTTTCATTGTCCCTCGCATGATGAATCCTCAAACCCAGTGTTTTTTCTGTGGAGAACTATTAGTCTAGCAGTACTAGGATTTATTCTCTTTGATGACAAAGACAAAACTTTCTTTTCTAAAGTACTTCCCTTCATTACATATTAGCTTTTAAAAATATTTTCTCTCAAATGAACATGCAACAGAAATATTTTAAAAGAGCACAAAGGTCAGGGTCCCTGTAAGCTGTCTTAAGCCCAGATTCGTAATTGAACATGCTGTGCTGATAGAAAAAAAAAATCTCAGTAATTTCTCTTAATGGCTCAGAACAGAAACTTGATTCCCTCCCATGTTGCTGACTGACCCTCACCAATCAGATACTGACAATTCAGGAGTGGAGTTTCCCTTGAAAATGCCTTGATTTGTCACCTTGAGTGTGTGTAGACAAATGACAAGGACTCCCAGATGATTCATATGAGAGAAAACCTTTAACTATTTTTGCCAAAAGAAATTCTTGTCTTCTAGTCAACCCTCTTGCTAAACAGTTTGTCCCTTAAATATCAGGGCAATTTCATCTTGAATTCAATGGGAATTGGGGTTTTCCTTGTTATCAATGCAAATCAAGCCCCTTGTCATGGTTCATGACTACTTGTACAAATGCTGCAAATCAAAAAGAGAGATCAGATAGGTCATATTGGTGTGTTATGTGAAGGATGATGGGTAGGAAAATGGATTGAAGACTTCTTGGTTTTGAGTTTACAGTCTGCTTTGCAGTTTTATCATTTCAGTGCAACTGTCATTTCCAGTGGAGGATAATCCCTGTCACATGAATTGAACAATTATTCATTAATGTGCTATTCCAGCTCCTTCCTGCTTCCATTATTCAAATTTTAGTTGAAGCTGAATTCCTTTTGGGAATATTTTCACTGAAAAGTTGTTTTCTGGAGGTTTTACCTGTCAGATTGTGAAGGTGCTTTTTAAAAAGCTATATATTGAAAGAATTGAATTTTAAATATTGGTATAGTCTTGAGGGAGTGTGATATTAAAGGGAAAGAAGCCTTTTCCAAGTTCAAAATTTTTCATGCTTGATGCAAATAATATACTACTAAAGCGCAGTCTGAAAGGGAATAGGTGTGATGAGGTGTTTGTTATTTGACCAGGTTGAATAAACCCATATATTTCTTTTCATGAAGAAAGAGGGCAATTATAAAATCTCTTCCCTGAATTGAATGCTTTTCTCAAATATACAAGCCATTTTGCATACCATTAGTAACATATGATACTATTTTTGTAATTTGATATTTTTGTACTCATTTTTCTGTCCTAACTGTTCTCATAATTTGTATTGGCAGCATTTTGCACATAAATAGGAATAGAGAAATTCTTGCCTTATTAATTAGATTCTCTGCTTTTGATGAAATCAGAAGTGGCTGCCTGCTTGTACACCAGAAGGCAACACTGGATGTCTCCTGGTGGTCCCAGAGTCCAGATGATCTTATGCAGCCTTGTCTTGCCTGGACTGCTGGGTGGATCTCTGAAGTGCCATGGTTCTGCTCTCCTAGAAGAAGTCTGTAGACTTCAGTAGCAGTGACAGCTCTGGGGACTTCCTTTGCAGTGGTTCTGGAAACCCTGTTAAATAAACATGCCTCAGATTTGACTTACTGTACAGATTTTTGATGGATTTATATTTGTTTCTGCTCAGTTTTAGTGGTGTTACCAAATAATACTGTAGTAAGTGCTGCAATATCAACAGTGTTCTGAAGTCTGAGATATACTTACAGTTCCTGAATAAATACTCCCTGTTAACTGTTGACCTTGGCAAATTCCCTACATTCAAGGTAACATCGGTGGGAATCCGTCATGGAAAACTAGTCAGGACCTTTTGATGTCATGAAATACCTGATATTAAGCACAGTCAATTCTACTTGAGTAGAAAAGAAGTCAATGTTGCAATAGTCTGGGAACAAAAAAATCTATATTGAAAGCTGTGTCATGGACTTCCTTACAACCTTGAGTGATCACTTAGGCTCTTTTCCAATGCCTCCTGAATTCTTTTCCTGTTAGTGCAATGGTGTTGTATTAGGTGTTTAATCCTTGTGTGCTTCTATTTCTTTCCTTCTAAATGGGGATGTTTATAACAACACTTGGTTCCCAGAACTCTGGTAGACTTGATGAAATAATTACATTTTATTAATTTTAGAAAAAGAATAATTCTTAAAAGTAATTTGGTTTTAATGCAAATAGAGAGGATGGGATATTCATTTAGTTACTGCCTTATGGAGTTCCTGGAAAGCTTTTGCTGAACACAAACAGCTCTCAACTATTGCATGGAGTTGGACTTGTCCACTTGCAAATCTAGGGCAAGCATCCCTGCATCTGTCTGATTAGCAGGCTGAGCCCACAGGCCACTGAACTGTATAAGCATTAGACTAGTTTGCCTGGACTTTGAGCTTGTGTTTGGTACCAGCCGTAATAGGTTCTAGCTGTTCACTTTTGAAAAAATTAGGGTGATAACTGTTGGGTTTTTTTCGATTGGCTTGGATGTCATAGTACACCACCATCCTCTCTGACTCTGGAGAGCTAACCCTAACTTTTAGTATATTAATAATTTCAGAAGTATTTTACGCTCATATGCAGATGAATACTGAGAGTATTTTTAAACAGAAGCTGAAGTAGTAAAGGTCCAAGGTGGAAATATCTGTGCAATGTGCTGTTACAAGTTAATGGATTGCATCTATGGCTGTGTCCACTGAACTGCTATTTTCTGCCTCCAGTGTAGTAGAATCAGGTCATAGTCTGGTTCTGGGAGATCAGAAGGTAGAGAAACACAGGTGTCTAAAAGAGGTCAGCTGTTCTAATCTCATTCCAAATTATAAAGAGAAAGCCTGAATAAACCAGTCTTTGTAAATGAAAATGCATTCATTTATTTCTTTCAGGCGGTTTGTAACACTAGAAATATTATATCACATTTTTCTTCAAATAGGAAAGCAGTTGTGAAAACAGTTTCTGATTTCTGATCTGAATTACCATTTTGGTCTGAATATGCTTGACCCAAAATAATTGTGTCATTTTCTGATCTTAATTTTTAATCAAGGAATGGACTTTTTGGACATGGAATGTAAGAACCACAATTACCAGTTGCATATTGCAGATGTGCTGCTGGCTCTCTGCTTAAGAACAGCAAGGCACATAAGCAATTAAATAATTTAGTTGAAGACTGAAGCTTCTGCTAATGCCTGGGATTTGTGTTTACTACAGCAGCTGCTCAGCTTGTTGACATGCCACTGCTTCTTGAATACCATGAAAGTAAAGTTCTCAAAGGCAATTTCTTTTACTTCCATCCATAATAACAGTCTATATATACATCTGTATTGGTATCTTCCAATTTTCAACAAAGCTTCTAAAAAACTCACAGATGTTTTAGTGATGGGAATTAGACTGTTTTAAAAAAAAACACCGTCCTATTCTGTACAGTTCACAGCAGCTTCTCTATGTCTTTTTCCATGTGGGCCAGACTTCTGAGACAGTTTTTAGCAGGGTTCTTCCTGCACTGCCCCTCTTTTGCAGTGATGCATGAAGGCTCCATCTTGTGAGTAACTCCCAAGACAATCTAATAGTGTTCTCAGCTATTGCTTTAGTTTGCTAATTTATGGTTTCTTAAATGTATTATTTTCACTTTCAGTTATTTTTTCTGAATATTGAACTTCACATGTCATATGGTTATTTTTATGTTATCTGTTTTCATCTACATGAGCTTACATTTTATAGGTGCTGCTCCACATTGTAGCAAAACTAGGTGATGGGTACATGGAAAATTCTTTGCTTTGTTGTTAGACTATGTTTTTAGCAGAGCAAAATACACCGTCAAATAAGCAACTCTGATCTAGAGGGTCATGCTTTCTTCGATTGTTCTTCATGTTTCTATATCTGAAGAATTCTCTCACTGCTTTATGTTGGCCCAATCAAAAGAGTTCTTGACAGCAAGGGACAAAGGGTGTACTCTGTCGTTACTGACACAGTTAATTATTGTCATGTTGCAGTCATCATTTTGATGTGAAATCTCAAAGGCCCTTTTACATTAATGCCTGTGGCTATCTAGTTCCTTACTTTCCAGGAATCAAAAGATGTTGAAATAGAATGAAAGAAATAATAAGATCTTATTTTTATTTTTTAAGGCCTGATCAAAAAATAGAAGATACAGCAGAAACCAACGCTGAAATTCTTGCTCGTCTCACTTCTGCGGTAAGGTCGTTGCATCAAAGTTTGTACTGATCATGTTTGAAATATTGTCATGTTTTGGATCCCTTCAAATTAAAGACTTAGTCTTCGTGAACAGATATTTGTATATGCAGACTATTTTTTTTAGTCTCTGAAAGGGGGAAGCTTTACTGAGGTCTTAGTGTGCAATTCCAAAGCTATTAAAAACAAGTCAAGCAAGGATTGCTGCAGGCTGCTCTCTTGTAATGCATACTTACTGTGAGGGCAATCAAACTGCAGAACACCTTATGGGAAAGTGGTATCTCCTTTACCCTTGGAGATTGTTCAGAACTCAAATGGACACAGTCCTGAGCAACTTGTGAAGTTGTTATGAAAAAAGCATGAGGCCAAATGCTATTTTAAGAAAAATAAGTAAAATGCTACCTTGAAATTGCTGAAAATGGGAGGGAGAATTTCTGTTATATTCTTTAAAGATAAATGTCTTTACAAAAGATATTTTGTGATGTGTATGAAAAGTCAATGGTTCTATATGCTCAACCTTATGCAAAAAGAATTTAAAATGTATGAGATGAGGAAAGGTTGTGTTTTAATTTTAATTTTTTTTTATTTTCTCTATATTCAAACTCCTTGTTTTCTTTACCTTTTGTTCTTAACTGAAAATAAAAGGTAATCTCAGAAACTCAATATTTCACATTTTTAGTTTTCCATAGAAATCAAAACCAGAAAAACATTAAATACTTTCTCCAAAGTTTTATCTTTTAAAAAACTCAGAATCTACCAACTCCCTAAAACACTGCCAGTATTTCTCAAAAGCTTTCGTTGTCAAAAATAGAGTAATGGCAATTTTGTCCGATGAAAGAAAGGAAGCACTTAACAAAACAGAGTGACTTTCTCAGATCTAAGTACTGCTGGATACACTCAAATGACATGTCTATCCTCAAACATACAGCTGATAGTGAATTCAGAGTGTTTCACATCTACCTTACATGGTCAAACCTTTAACTACATCCTGAATGATTCCAGCAGTAGGGCACATGGACAGGATTTTTTTAAATGAACCACTTTATTACTGTTACTAGCTAGCTAAGTAAAAATTAGGCAGCTGCATGCACAGATGGCCTGAGACCCACCTATTGCCATGGTGACATCAAGTAGTCCAATCTTTCCTCTTTCATTTTCTGATTTTCCACAGAATTTTGAGGGCTCTCTATAATGATTTTCTAATCTACCCCTGGAGAAAAGGCACAAGACCAGAGCAGAATCCTTCAAATGTTAACATCTGTATAAGAACTTTTCTCTTTTATTCCCCTAGAATATTGCTTTTCCTCTGTACAGTAGATATGGATCTAAAGTACTCACTGCAGCTTTATGGAGAGCCTTTTGAACTATCAGCTTACATCATTCAACAAAGGGCTGAACTCCCACGGTATCCAGTTTATCCAGGTTCTTTTTTTTTTTTTTTTTCCCCTGTTAGCTTCAGAACTTATGTCGGAAAAAGAGGGTCCTGTAGGCAGGAGCTGGAAACGAAAAGTGAAGGTGTCAACCATGGCTGAAAATGCATTCAGACTGGCTTTTTGGGTCACTGAGTATTTATGTACTGCTTCCTTGAAGAATTCATAATTCAGAATCCTTTTCATGATACTCTCTGTGCCAGTATTTCAGAAGTGGAAAAAAACCCCAAACCCCTCCTTCCAGCCCAACACTAAAGCAGTCTGAGATTACAATTGACTTTGGGGGTTCAAATCCCACTGCCATCTCTTCCCTTTTACTTTTGGTTTATGTTGGAATAAAACATTATTGTCAGGTCAGAAGAAAGTTTCTGTATTGGCTTTTCTTTCTGAGGGATTAAGTCCCAAATTTTCAAACTTATGCTGATTGTGAAGATCTAGACCAAGAGAAACTTGTGTGCCAAAAACATAAATCACTTTTCTAACCTATCAGATTATATGCTCACAGCCTATGCTCCGTTACAACAAGACCTTGACAATACTATCAAGCTTAAATTGTAAATGCAGGTGACATGCAGGCAGTGCAAAATGGCCTTGGAAATACCTTTTCATCACATAATCATTTTGGTCATGAATTTTTAAGAAAATGCAATGATTACTTGTGGGTTTAAAAAAGCATTCCAGTTGTCATGTATCCCATATCATGTCCCAGAGAGCAGCTTCTTATTCAATGTTTTGCCTGCTAAACCGAGAGCACAGTGGGATAGCTATGACTGTTTTCTTTGCAAAGCTTTTGCTTCACCTTGTGATGAAACACAAAAGAATATCAGGATGTTAATACAATGTATCTGGAAAATAGTTTTCTGGTGCTTTAAGACATCAGCCAATACCACTTTTATTTAGAGCCCATCAAACTATCTTTGAGATGCAAAAATGTGAACTAGACTCTTGTTTTACAAAACCCTACTGTTTAGTGATTTCTGGAGGATTTAATTTTGAAATTCTGTAAGAACTGGCACTTTGTCTCTAGATCTGAAGTCCTGTTTGGCACATGTCAATTTAGAATACTTTTTCACAAAATACTACTATATGTAGAAGAAGAGAATGGGAAAAAGTAAAGGTGGTATGTACTGTCTGCTTATCCTTACAATGATAAAATGACCAGATTTGTGGATATAGAAGAGCAGTAGTTGTTATTTACTTTTCAAAAATCTCTACCTCTATTCTTTGAAGACGTGGTTTATCATCTAAATATACTTTTGTATTTAATCACACAGAAGTATACCTGGGTACCACTCTGTATGCACACTCTTGTTCAGATTGCAAAAAGAAAACTGGTTGAGATGTGGTAACATGCCAGCAACACACTGAAAATGTTCTCTTTCAGACTTTCATGATATTTATGTAAATACTGTGTGGTAAGCTGGTCATTAAACTGAATCAGTTTTGACATCTGCAATGCTACTCAAAATGGGATACTATTTAAATAGTGTTAGCTTTGTAGTGACAAGCTGTATGTATAAACCAATTTAAAAAAAAAATCTCAATATGGTAGGCATAGCTCTTATTTGAATGTATATTTTACTTTGAGTCTGCATTTTTGTCTTCAATGTGATGTGCAACTATTGATGTTTTCAAACAGGCAGTAACTGAAATCTAACAGGTATCTAACAGGTACATCCAACCTGAGAACCTTTTGCCGCTGGTACCCTACTCGGAACTGCCCCCTTGGAGCTCCTCCAAGCATTCTGGGCCCTCTCTCTTGTTTTGACTATAAATATGTCTTGTTATACCAGTGCAGGTGCATGAATCCAAAACATGATGTCCTTGCTGCAATCTTGTCCATTGAAAAGACACTTAAACAGAATTCTGGAATGTGGCACAAACCATGAGAAACTGTTGGCTGCTGCTTGAAGTGTGAGAAACTATACAGCTACATAAAAATCTACAAATCTACAGAATACTAGAATCTACAAATATATAAAAACCCTAAAGCTTCACTATGAGAGGGAGCTTAGATTGTCAGGATGGAACTCTTTGATGAAGGAACTTCTGTTTAATAGTACCACTAGAGAAACATATTTTTCACCTGCTTTAACTGAAGGGTTTTTCTCAGGTTAAGTAATATGCCAGCTGCGTTCCTGGCACACAGCAAAGAATAAGATACTGCTTAACATAGACAAGATATAGAAAAAACAGCCTTTTTACTGCCTGTGATTTTAGCACTGTCTTTCAAACTTGAAAAATGCCATCTTATAAGCAAATGTAATACTGCAAAAATAACTGCAGGATACCACAATCCTGCCTTTTCTTCTGAGAAGATGAGTTTTTCTTCACACTCTTGGAGAGATTTGCATTTTCCAATTGTTTGATTGGGTTAAGTGATGCATTTACAATTGTTGCAGGTTGCAGTGTCTCCTAGGGTTGATTTTGAGAGAATGTATTTATTAAATGCTGAAAGATAAAGATGAGACATCAGCACACTGTTTCTTCCTGTCAGTAACCTATGAGAATCGACCAGAATTGAAGCATGACCACTGGTATCTCCTGCCGATATTACTGAAGGGAAGGGGTGTGAGCAGTGTAGCCATGAAAAGGAGGGTGGTGCTATTCCGAAACAACTTGGGATTTTATTGGAAATCCCACTCTAATTCTGGATAGCTTGTATGTATTATTACTAGTGTATAGTAATTGCTGCAAGCAAGCACACAAGTTGTTTTTTCACAGAAGAGCTGTTTATTCCCATTTTACTTGAAGTTTATGCTTACATTAGCCATGATTAACATTTCTCCAGACATGGGAATGAGTGTTCAGGAAGGAAGGAAGGGATGGTAATACTGCCAGCTTGCACAATTGTGCTCCAAACAGGATGACATTTAAGAAAACCAGGGCACTGACTTTGTATTTTCCTTCTTGGAATGGCAGAAAACTCTGTCCCTCACAGTAGGGCAGCATCAAGGAGTGGAAAAGATCCTTGTATCTTGCAAGGACAGCAAAAAAAAAAATCTCCTTAGTCCTTTGCCACAAGGAAAGGAAGGATGCAAGCAGAGGAAGGATGTGGCCTCTGGTATGACTGCCTTCTGCCACACGTAGAGCATACTGTTGGGTGGCTGTTGAGTATCTGATCAGGGGATGCTGGAGTTAACATTGTACTGAGATATCCTGAGTGGTTTTATCTGTCTTTCTGCTCAAACCAATATAATATTAACTATTCTTCTTTCACATTTTCAAACTTTCCTTCCGAATCGTGAGAGTGGGAAAGTTGTTAGAAATTGTATTCCTCTGGGAATCCTTTGTGGGCTTTTTGCCTTACTCTGATCAAACCACATGTCTTGTGAATGATGCTTGAAATTTTACATGTTTTCAGAAACAGAATGTGAAAACTCCCACTGCAGAATAACCTTGAGCTTTGCATAGGCCTTTTAGACAAGATGACTAGTATGCACTGCTGAAGGGTTTGTATAGAGAAGTCTGACAATCCCTGCAAAAATAGTTGGAATGTCCCATTTATTTTATTTATTAAAAAAAAAGAAACTACTAAAGGCAAGCTGCCTTGGAAGAATTTGAGAAATTGGAAGAAGGTGGGAGATGTTCAAAAGAGTCTGAGGGTGTGGATGGGGCAGAGGAGGGTAAAAACTGAGGTGTATGCAACAGAGTGTCTGTGATGCTGTAGGCCAAGTGCAAGCAGCTGCAGTGGGACAGATGATGGTGGCAGAGAAGAATGAAGCATAACAATAATGTGTAGAAAAATTCTGGGAAAAAAAACTAAGTAAGAAAGAGTAGACCTGTGCAGAAAAGTGGGTGTAGAATTAAACTGACTAAAGAGACAGTAGCTGGCCTTGTAGACACTACAGGGAAAATATGAAGAATGCAGAAACAAGAGGACAAGGAATGGAGCTGAATAGCATGGCAGGGCTGTGTCATCACAGGCCAGTGAAATAGCCTGTAAAACTGAAAATCAGATAGCTCTGACTTCTGTATATTCATCTCAAGGGAAATTTTGGTCCTAAGACACTCAGCTGTGCTATTAGGAGAGGTTGTTTCCTCCTGAAAGATCCAAAAGTGAATATCTATTATATACATGAACCTCAGACAAACCCCAGCATGGAAAACTTGCTTATCCTGGAGTCACCATTAAATCCAACATTACAGTGTGCTTATCAGAGGCAAAACAAATATGTAACAGGGAAAAGGAGAAGCTTCAAGTGTGTACTTGTGAAACAGATATGCTGTGCAAATAAATTACAGGTCAGGCTACTGAATTGCCCACTCCCTAAGGAATGTGTGGTATTTACACTAAATTAAAGTTTAAAAAAAAAAAAAAAGTTGTCGTAGAGTGCTGAAAAGGAAATAGTTTTGCTAGGAAAATTGACTGTAATGTAAAAACCAGATACCTGAATAATTCCATGTGCAGTTGACTGCTCCAAAGAATTTTTATTTTACCAGTGTTGCATTATGTTTTGCTTGACTGTGCCAGGAAGTATAACCATCCTTTCTTTTCTTGATATTTCAGGTACAGAGAGAACTGGCTGCTGTCATTGCCTTGAAAGCAAGGAAGTCAGGTGAGTCAGGCTGTATTTCAGAGGAGGTTTTGTAATGCTGCTGCCTTTTGTCATTTATTGAAGTACTTGAATCCTCATTGCTGTCTACTAACATGGGGAAGCAAAGATAGTGATGGCGAATTTGTGTATGTAGCACAATGCAAATACAGTCAACCTTCTCTTTCTCTAGCTAATCACATCTAATAACCTAGCTAATAAAATCACTGTTTTGTGATAAAATTGTGTGACTCTGACCTTGGGTTACTTTCTGGCCAAAATCACTATTTTCTTTGGGCTTGCACTTTTTCAAAGAAGCTGATGTCTTTAAGACAAATAAGTTGGTGAATTTCCTTTTCTTTTTTTAATGGCTCGGTACCTCATGCTCTCATCTTTTCTTTATACCTGTGTTTGACCTCCCATCCATGTGTTTTTGTTTATGCTAAAGCTAACAGACAACGTCATGCACAAAGGTGCTCCTTCTTGTCTATATATGGCTGTAAAGGCAAATCCTTGTGATCAGGGCAATAGAAGAGGAAAAGTAAATGGATAATTGAAAGTCTCTGATGGTAAAAGCATTTATAACAAATGCTGCTGTTACACTGCAAAGGCATGGAAATGTGTGGTCATCTCAGCCCTGCCAGATGATTTAAGAGGTGGTATATGTGTTGCTGAGCAGGAGTGGAAGCAAGGAAACTGTGTTTTCCAGACACTGCATGGGAACAAACATGTTGGCCAGATTTGACTCTCTGCAGGGTTAACACTCTGATGTCTTCATATATAGTGCAGTTAATCTGCAGCAAGTTTAATGTATTTCTAGAG
This sequence comes from Formicarius rufipectus, assembly GCA_013399695.1. Lineage (NCBI taxonomy): Eukaryota > Metazoa > Chordata > Aves > Passeriformes > Formicariidae > Formicarius > Formicarius rufipectus. Next base: position 1,159,745 of record VXAU01001865.1, read on the forward strand.
TAAAACAGAAGTGAAGTTGCCTTAGTTTATTAGCAGGTTCCCAAAGCCATTGGGGTCTTTGGGAGCATTTTCACTGAGCATCTCTTGTGATCTTCAGTGATTTTTCTAGAAATGAAGATCATGGATCTTGCACTTCTTGAGTTATCTTTTGACCTGTTAATAATACTGCATCATAGTATCTGTATCTGTTTATCTGTGGCTTAAAAGTACAGCATAAAATTCATTACACACAACATATGTACTGCACACAACATGGCATTTTAAACTGGAGGCACAAAGATGATGTGGTGGTTGTATCTGCAAATATTTTCTTGTGAAAATGTAAGCATTACAAAAATATTCAAGACACATTTTGATGCATTTTTGTCTGGAAATAGACAGACAAATAGACAGACAGTATAGGTTACATCCAGAGTCACCTGTAGATGTAACTCTGAGAAAGTGAACACAAATGTAAGTGTGAATTTAGACCTGAATTGCTTCTGTGTTGTAGCTATGGCTCTGAAACTGCTGTAGTAGTTTATGATGTTAACACCCCTCAGCTAATTGCCCTTACCTCATTTCACCCCAGTCCCATCTGACTTATAATGGCTGAACATGGAAATCCTTCTGCCCTCCATGAGTGCAGAGAAATCACCCTGCTTCTGAGCAGGTGTGTCAGAAAAAGTTATTACTGCTACTACCAATAGATAAAACTCTTTTCCCCAAAAGAGTTGGTGGGGTTTTTGTTTGTTTGTTTGTTTGTTTTTGTTTTTGTTTTGTTTTGTTTTGGTTTGTTTTTTTGTTTTGTTTTGGTTGGTTGGTTGGTT